>QKWP01000890.1:0-21061 GCA_003550325.1 Gigaspora rosea | reverse complement strand
GTTTTGCCCGATGTTTGGTCTTATGTTTAGGGACTTGGAATCAGCCAGTGAAGTGGCTCTGGTAAAGGTTCCTCTTTTTCCTTGTTTTTTTTTCTTATTTTCTTTAACCTGTTTTAGGGTTTGTTTTTTTTTTAGGTTGCCAGAATATAGAATCTTTACTATTCGTCGTTGGTGTCATCATTGTTGGTGTCTCTTTTCGCCGCTAATGTCTGTTGGTATCTTTTTTTATTGCTGGCACGTCATCGTTTGTTGGTGTTGTTGTTCATTGGTGCTTTGGTGAGTCGTTCTTCAGGTCTTTTTCGTCGTTGGTGAGTCGTTCTTTGGTGCCTTTTTCGATGCTAGTTTGGTCATTTATTGGTGCCTTGTTTCGTCGCTATGCCGTGCACCTTTTCATCACTTGTCGGTGTTTCCACTTCATTTACTGATATTGTACCAAGTTGATTTCGGTGGTGCTGTGTCGTGTTATTGCTGTATTTTTCTAGTGTCTTGTATTGCTGTGTCACCGTGTATCGCTGTATTGTCGTATTACCGTATTGCTGTATCGCTGTATTACTGTATCGCCGTATTGCCGTATCATGCCATATTCCGCTAAAGGTCTTTAGGGTTAGGGTTAGGGTAAATATTAGAAAATAGAATGTGCTTAGGTTAAAGTTAGGGTTAGAGTAGTAGCACGGGGTTAGTGTAATAGATAGTAGTTGTCCTGGTTTAGTGTTTAGATAGTAGCGCAAGATTATGTAAGTGTAGATTTAGAATACTATTTGTAAATTATTATAATAAATAAATATGAAATAAATATAAATATATATAAAAAATAAGTATATTAAATCGTTTGGCTTGTGTATTGGTAATTTTAAGATTCAAAGTTTTTTTAATCGGTTCGATCATAGGATACACGACCAAGTTAGTAAAGTGAGGTTGGATGCCGAGTTACACTAACCCTTCTGACCAACTGATGGTTCGGACATATGGGTCATGTGACCTTCACTTATTTTGATTGGTCAATAGGCCAGAGATATATAAGTTATATATCTCTGGCCAGAGATATATAGAAAAGCCCATAAGATTTTATAGAATTTTATTAATAAAATTCTATAAAATCTTATGATTTGCAAAATTTACTAATTAATTCTAACTTTATGCACTAAATAAACTTGTTAAGAACCAAAAAATATATAAAAACATATTATTTTTGGACTAGTCTGCAGCTTTAGACCAAATTTGAACCAAACTAGGTCTGGTCTTTATATATTATTTGCTTAAATTTAATTGGCTAGTTTAGTATCAGGTGGAGGAGAGGGGTATACTCTCTTAAAAGATAGAAATTACCTAATAAATGTCTATACCCTCAATTGTCAAGATATTTAAGTTTAAAATTTTAAAAAAAGGAGTACTTATTTATAATAAAATATAGTATGTATAACATTTAAGCTATTATAAAAATTGAACTATATATTAAAGATAATATAAATTAAAGCAGATAGCTACATAATGCAGTTTCACTAAAATTAGAAATGTTATATATAAATAAATTTTAAAATTAAAATTTTTTGTAATAAAATATATTATTTACATAGGACCCAAACAATTTATAGTATATAAGATCATATTTGAAAAATTGCTAATAGAGGCCCTTTTTTTAAAAAAGGTTATATTTAAAAAGTAGGTATTGGATAAAAAGATTATATTTGAAAATAGTTAATAGACAAAAAAGGTATATTCAAAAGAATGCTAATGGGAGTAGTTTTTATAAACCTTTATATTGAAATGTGCTAATAAAAAATTCAGGTAATAAATACAGTATAAAAATTGGAAAAATGAAAAATTGTAATAAAATAGTATAAAACAGTTTTTTTTAAAGTTTTTTTATATTTTATAGAATATATTTTTATAATATATACTAGATTATACATTAAATGAATTTTTTTATCTTTTTTTTTTTTTTTTTTTTTAGGGTTTTTTTTTTTTTTTTTTAAAGAACATATTTAACGAACTTTTTTTTTTAGAGAATGTTATATTTCAAAAAAAGTTAAAATTGGGTAAAAGTTCTATCTGATGTTTAAATATAGCTTATATATGCCAAATAAAGTGCTAACCAAAAAAAATTTACTATAATACTTAAATATAAGCTTATATAGATTATTTGGGGATCTATTTATATTATTCTGTTTTCTATTTAATAATAAATATAGATTGTATAAGTACTATTTATATGCCAAATAAACTTGATTATACTAGGTGATTTATTTGTTATAAAGAAAAAAATAAATCTGTTACTAGATATTTTGTATCCAATAATAGCATATCTGGCTTTGAATTTAATGCACTCACAATCTGAGCCCCTTTGTAGTCCAAATTAGTACATTAAATTCAAAGCCAGATGTTTTTTAATTGTTATATAAATCAATCACTTTGTGATTTTTGGTAAACAATTATTGGTTGCTTTATATCTATCAACTATAAAGGAGCTGGGGTATTATGGCGAATTTGTAATATCTTGCGATCCTGTGATTCAAATTAGATGATTTTTTCACCATTTGAATCGTCTTAATGAGACGATTCGAATAGTATAAAAATTATCTGATTTGAACTGTTGGATCACAAGATAAGAAAGAATAAGAAAGACAGATAACAAATTGGATATTTTGACGAACCACTGATTATGCATTGTACTTATTTTTATTATTAATTATTATTTTAGATGTCAATAAATTGACGTGCGGTAATACTAAAAAAAAAGGCATCGCAGTTGCTACGCCACCTTGATACCTTTTTTTTGAATACCGCACTAAGTCATTTAATAATTATAGTAAAAACATATACAATTTTAATTTTATTTTTTTTTATATTTATTAATAATTATAATATAATTATTTTAATAAATTAATAAAAGCTTCAAATAAATTATTTTTATATTTACGTCGCCAAATAAATTCATGAAGATGCTTTTCTAATAAATGTTTAGAACAATTTCTAGATGCTATATTTAATTTTACACCATTTCATAACCCTTCAATATTATTTGTATGTACTCCAGTTCCTCGTTGAATTCTATTTTTTGAATGATTTACTCTGCGGTGAATCATATTTAATTGATCTAAATGACTATATTCTTTCCAATGATCTGTATGAACTATTGATCTTGGTCTTACATGTTGTTTAATTATTCTTCTTAAAGTTGGTGCTTCTCGATTTTCTGTTATAACAAAAAAACATTTCTTTTCTTTGGTTCTTTTAACACCACCTATATAAAGTAAAAATTAAGTAGTATATATTTTATTATTTTAAATATTTATATTAAAATTTTTTTAAAACTTAATTTACCTACAACCCAAAAATCTTCATACTTTTTGAATTTACTTTCATCAATTTCACAAATAATATTCTTTTCTCCTATAATAAAATCTTCACTTGTTAATTTAGAAATTGCTAAATCTCGAAACATATTTGTAAATTTAATAATAGTAACTAAAGAAAAAGTTGTCATTATACTAATTGATGTATAATTTAATTTACATAACCAAAAATATCCTATCAAAAATATATCATTACATTTTATATTGCTATTTAAAAATATAGTATTTTTAAAAACAGTTTCTGTTTTGTTGCATTCTCGATTTTTGCATTTATAATAATTAATATATCGAGTTACTTCTGAATTACAAATCTCACAACTTTGTTTATTTTTTAATATTTCTTTTTCTAATAAAAAATTTATACATTTTTCTTCATTAAAAAAAAAATCATGTAAAGATTTTAATGACATTTTTTTATAATTAAAATAAAAATACATATGCTTGTATTTATATAATAACCATTATAAAATATTTTCTATTAATAATTTAAACAAGAAATACAAAGATTACAATTACATATATAAAATCTATTACAAAATAATAATAAATTAAGAAAAATCATCAAACAATCAAATAATTCTTCTAAACAGATACTTCATAATCTAGACATTCAATTTAACAATAATAAAACTATAACAGAAAATAAATCAAATTATAACATCTAGTAAGAAATTTCTAAGATTAGATAAAATAATTAATTGTTTAATGCGCTTCTAAGCCGCGCAGGCTCTTTTGAGCAACTTTGCAAGCGAAGTTGAAGTTGAAGTTTTTCATATACCCAATTTCCTATGGGACGGTGGGTTTTTATTGAGTTAATAGCTAAGTTATTCTTGAATAGTTAACATGACACGATCGCTAAGGTACCTATGCCTTTGCGATCGGTCATAATTTAACTTGTTTCTCATATAATTGTTGTATGATAAATAGTCTAAAATTAGAAAAAAAATTAACAAAGTTCTTCTTTATTCAAATTTATATCACCAAAAAAAAATTAGTTTATTTATTAAATTTTTCTAAATTAAAAAAAAAGTTATTAAATATTTGTTTCATTTATAACAAGATTATATATAATATTATTGATTTTGCTTAACAATTGTTTTTTGTATAGATCAGAAATATCGATTTCATTAATTATTTGTTGTTTTAATAATTTAGCATCTGATAAATTATCAACTAAATTTACAAATTCTAAAAATTTTAAAAAATTGTATCTATACAAGCATTCTTTGTTTAAATTTTTTTTTAAATAATTAGCCAATTTAGAATTGTCAGTTTGTTTTTTTATATAACCAACAAAAGATAAATCAATATTATTTTGTTTTGAAACAGAATGAATTAACTTATATAAATTTTGATATTCATTCAAATAAATTGCAGCTAGAGTAATTCCAACATTTTCTAGCCTTTGACAACAAGGTTTTTTTTGGTTTTCATCAACATCATCATAGCAATTACATACCTTTTTTGAAAACAAAGGTTTAAAAAATATAACAAGAAAAATGATTAATAGAAAAATTTTTATCTTCATTTTTTCTTTTTAATTTTATATGAAATTAAGTAAAATATACAATGTTTTTATAAAATTTTTTTGAAAACTACTGAAAATTAAGAATAGTGTTTAAATTTTCTATATTTTTTTTAAACAATTGATGATTTTGTTCTAAAATAGAAACATGTTTTTCAAGTTCGGCAATGCGTATTTTGTTTTCATTTATTGTTTTATTAAGATTTTTTATTTCTTTGGAATAGTATTTTGGTGAAACTTTTAAACAATCTGCTTCAGATAATTTTTTTTTAATACAATAAATACAAATATTTGGATTTAGTTTGGAAGGTTCATATTTAATCTGGTGATTTCTACAATTGAAACAACGTGTTTTAGTACTTTTTGTTTTTTTTACAAATTTAGTTTTTAACACTGGCATTTTTAAAAGTTTTTAATTCAAAATTAAGTGTTTTTATATAATATTTATATTTTTTAAGCTAGAATTTTATTTATGAAATAAAAAAAAATTACAAATTATTAAAACTACACTTTAAACCTAAATAAAGAGAATTATTTTTGTTTTTCTATTAAATTCTTCATAAGTAGTTTCTTCACTAATATCTAATTCTATATCTTCTTGCATATTAAAATTATCATCATTATTTTTTACTATATTTTTTTCTGTTTCTAATAATTTTTGATAAAATTGTTGAATTTGAATTTGTTCTTGATCAATAACATTAGTATTATTAAAATTTTGATATTTATTTTGTTGTGTATTATTATTTTTATTGCTATTTTCTATTTTTTGTTTTCCATTAAATTTGTTTTGTTTTTTTAAATTTTTTGTATAATTAGAATCATCTGAATGATAATTAGATATAGAAGAATCATATTCAACAGAATTATCACTTTCAGATTCACTAATTGATAATTTTTTTCTTTTGTTTAATTTATTAATAATATTATCTTTTTTTTCTATTTTATTTTTTTTGTTTCTAATAAATCTTGATAGAATTGTTGATTTTTAATTTGTTTTTGTTTGATAAATTGCTGAATTTCTAATTGTTTCTGTTCAATAAATTGCTGAATTTCTAACTGTTCTTGTTCAATATTATTATTTAGTTGTTCTTTAATATGCTCTTGAACAATAATATTATCTTGTCTATATTGCCTTTTTTTTTGCTTCGAGTAAAATCTGAATCATCAAAATTTAATTCAGATTCATAATTAGTTTTTTCTAAATTTAATAGTTTATCTTTTAAATTACTTATTATCTCTTTTGACTTTCTTTTTTACTTGATTCAATTTGAGGATTATTAATTTTTTCATCAATAAATCTTTTTTTTTTATCTTCATTCGATGCAACAATAATTCGTTTGCCAGGATCAGATTTAGGAATATTGATTATTACTCGATCAGTAATATCATCAATATTTTCAATAGTAGAATATTTGTTTATTTCATTTTTCTAAGATTGTCTCCAATAATAATATGGGGGCATCCATAAATAACGTTATGTACCCCCTCATAGTAACACTGGACCCCCTACTATATAAAAAAATTTTTCAAAATCCGTATGTTTATATATAAAATTTTACAAAAACTTTGAATATATTATGATCCAGTGGTCCAATCTGGATGATTTTGGTATCATTCGATTCGTCTCTATGAGACGAATCCAATGGTACCAAAATCATCTCATTTGGATTACTGGATCACGTTTTATTAACGAAATACTATTGATTTTATAGTAATTTTATAAGTAAACATAATAACCAATAGTATTTCGTTAATAAAACGTGACCCAGTGCTCCAAATCAAATGAAATTGGTACCATTCGAATCCTCTCCTCGAGTCGATTCGAATGGTACCAAAATCATCCAATTTGGACCACTTGATCAAGTTTTAGACAAATTTTAATAAAAAAATTGCATTATGTTGGAGGGGACCCCCTCCCTACATAGTGAAAAATCGTTATATTTTGGGGGACCCCCCTCAAATATAACGTTATTTATGGATGCCCCCTATCCTGTTGCAGTATCTTGAAATAATGTTCCTTTAATTCCTAGATCTACTGTAACTTTTTTAGCCTGTTCTAAAGTTGTTTCTCTATTAAATTCAATATCAAATATTCTATTATTAAAATCTTGTTTATTTCCTTTTTCAAAAATACGTGTAATATTTCCTTTTCCTATTCTTGAATCAATAGGATCTCCTTCAAATTTTATTATATATCTAACTCTTTGAATAAATGCTTCGATATCAATTGAAGAATTGCGTTCTTTTAAATTTTTATAAAGATTTTCAATAGGACCATTAGCAGTTATGCAAATATACATTGCAACAATATTTGTTTTACCATATTTTATATCCATTAAACAATGATTTCGATCAGTTAATTGTAAAAAATTTGTCCAACTCATAGAACCATAAAAATTATCTATTAAAATTGCTGTATCTCGATTATAATTAATTTCATCATTATTATAATTTTCAAATTGTTTTATATCATCTTTTTCATATAGTCCAGGAAACAATTCTTTGCATAAGTCACTTTTTCCTGTACCTCTGTCACCATAAATATAAATTACACAAGGCTCCCAGAATCTTTGGATATCTTTTAGTGGATTTATTGTTTTTTTGTTTTGTACTTTTGCAACTCTTTTTAATCCTTGTGGTGTATATGCCCATCTTTCACAATAAGGTACATATTTATCAATTACTTCATCAATATCTCTTCCTTTTTGTACTTCATTAATTGTTTTAATATAATAATTTTCATCATTTTTTTTTTCTGATTCTGAATTAAATTTATTTTCATCAAAAATAAATTCAAAAGGACCAGAAATTTCTGAATCTTCACTCATACGTGCAAAAGTTCTTTCACAACTTTCATTACAAAATTTACAAAATTTAAACAAATCATTAAAATCACATTTACATTTTTCACCCTTTTTAGGATTTGGATTATGAGCTGGGTTTTTGCAACGATTATAAAATTTTTCACAATATGCTAAACATTCTTCATCAGTTCCATTTGCAAATTCTACATGAATGTTTGTTTTAAAAATTTCTTTAATTCCTGATCCTTTGTTTGTTTTAAAATTATAATTTCCAAGACGTAATTGTTTGTTATTTCTAATTTTAACAAATCCTTGAGCATGATATTTGTTAGCTTCTTTGGAATTATAATTTGTTTCAAATTGAAATTTTAAAATAGAAAAAGGACATGTTTTTGTATTAAAAAGTTTTGTAATATGTGTTTTTAATGTATTAAGGTTTCCATATAAAGTAAAATTAAATTTTTTAAATCGAGTATGCGAATCAATATTAGACATATTTTTTAATTACTGTATATAAAAAAATTGTAATATGTTTATTGTAAATATTTTCAAATAAATATTAACAGATTAATAAAGATCTATTAATAATAACTAACTTGCTTAGAAAGCACTGTAGTTAAAATAGTTCACTTAAGCGAACTATAATTTTTTGTGAGATTGACTCAAAGAGAAAATCCAGTCTTTTTATATTTTTTTACTTAATCTATAGAATGTTCTAGTACATTTATAGAAGCGTCAATTTCATTTGATATTTATAAATATACTTATTTTAAACGACAATAAATTAACGAATAAAATTATGTATTTTGTGGATCATTTTTGGTTTTGTTATTAAAAAATAAAAATTATGCACTTTGTAGATCATTTTTGTTTTGTTAATAAAGACTAAGAAGCAATTAAAAATTCTGCACTTTGTAGATCATTTTTGGGTTTGTTATTTAAGACTAAGAAGTGAATAAAAATTATGCACTTTGTAGATCATTTTTGGTTTTGTTATTAAAGACTAAGAAGCAAATAAAAATTATGCGCTTTGTAAATCATTTTTGGTTTTGTTATTAAAAACTAAGAAGCAAATAAAAATTATGTACTTTGTAGATCAATTTTATTTTTAGTTTTTTTTTTATTTGTTATATTGTTAATTGTTACTTTTAATGATTTTACGAGTTTTTTTGATAGCAATAAATTAACGAATAAAAATTATGCACTTTGTAGATCATTTTTGTTGTTATTAAAGACCAAGAAGCAAATAAAAATTATGCACTTTATAGATCATTTTTGGTTTTGTTATTAAAGACTAAGAAGCAAATAAAAATTATGCACTTTGTAGATCATTTTTGGTTTTGTTATTAAAGACTAAGAAGCAAATAAAAATTATGCACTTTGTAGATCAATTTTCAATTTTTAGTTTTTTTTATTTATCACATGGTTAATTATTTGTCACATGGTTAAATTGTCACCTTTAAAATTTTTTTTGTGAATGACTCAGACGTAATCATAGTAAAAATATAGTCGTGAGTCATGAGTCATTTATATATATATTTTTTATTTTTTATTTATCACATTGCTCATCACACCTATATTATTTACTGTGATTTAAAAATTAAAAATTATGCACTTTGTAAATCAATTTTCATTTTTAGTTTTTTATTTGTTATATTGACATAGATGTATTTATTTTTATTATTAATTATTATTTTAGACGTCAATAAATTGACGTGCAGTAATACTAAAAAAAAAGGATACATTGTAACGAAAAAAGCTGCAACGGCCCAAAAAAAAGCTGCAACAGCCCAAAAACAGGAAGTAGCCAATTGTAAAAGAGGCTAACCAAAAGCTAAATCTATATTGGGTTAGGGAAAAGGTGAAAAAATTTTTTTTACTACCAAAATTAAATTCATCATAATACCCCCTTCGATCAAAATTCTAGATTTATAATACATTGCACGTGATGATGATCTTTTGGTTGACCCTGATTTTTATGCTTCTTTTTTTTTATTGATATATTCTTAAATGTATTATATATCAATAACGATAAATATTTGGTTGCTAATGTGAATTAATAAAACGTTTTTATAATAGCAACTTTAACTTTGCCATAATACCCCTGGCTCTCTTATAATATAATTATTACTATAATAAATTAGTTTTCAAAAAAGTTAAACCTTATTATTACCGGTAGTTATTGTTATTATACTGTTATTATTGGATTAGTTGTAGTTGTTGTTGTTATAATTATTATTATTTTTTGTTGTTAAAGTTATTGTTTCTAGGTTTTCCTCTATTTTTGTTCTTTGAATCATACTGTTATTTGTGACAATTAGCCATGAAATGTTCTGGCTTTCTGTAGTAGTAGCAGATAGCTATAGTTTTTGAGGAATTGAATTTGGTTTTTGCAGTATAGGCAGGCTAGGGTTGTTGTTGCTATGCTAAATTAATATTCAATTTAAGCCAAGATATTAGGTTCAGATGAAGCAACAAATTTTTCTATTTCCTATTGCTTTGTTATAGTATTGGTGATATTCAAATTTGCAGGTCCTGAAGCCTAAACAAATATTGCAAATTTAGGTTATAGGCCTTTAATAAATAATTGCAAAATAAATTCATTGGATAGACCTGTTACTTTTTTACTAAGATCTTTAAATCAGATGGTATGCATCAATAGTACTAGCTTTTTGCTTAATTTCAAAAAGTTGTTGTTGCCATAAAGCTTTTTGCTTCATGTTACTAAATCGTATTTTAAATTAATATTTAAAACTATGGTCTGCATTATGCCCTAGCACTATTAACCTATTCTGTAGCAATTCCTTTCATATATGCTTTAGCAAAAGCAAATTGTCAATTAGCACTCTAGTTATTAGCAGTAGCAGCTCGATTAAATTCTTTGATCCAATCGATAGAATCTTGGATTCCATTACCTTTAAAAGATTCAATTTTAACCAAATTCTTTTTATCTTCTTGATTTCGTTCAATGGCTTGAACCAATCATTTAAAGGTGTTAGCTATATTTTTTATATTTGCTTTATTATCAGATGAGTCGGTTTCAAAAATAGAGTTTTGGTTGTCAGGACCGTAAAATAAAGTTCCAACATAATTAAGAATGCTTGTAATAGATTCACCAAGAAATTTAACAGATTCCGTATATAATTAATTATCTACTGCCCTTTGAGCTTATAGATGCTAGTTAATTAAATCAAAGTGGTGAAATAATTTTATCATTTCACCAATTACTAATCTGCAATAGATTGGTGAATTGGTGAATTGGTAAAATAGTGAAATGGTGAATTGGTGAAATGGTGACGATAAATTGGTAAATTGGTGAAATAATGAAATGATAAAATAGTGAAATGGTAGAATGGTGAAATAGCAAATTTCCAGAGTCTGGAATTATTTTAGTCTGGAATTTGAACTGTATTTGCTCTTTAAAAGTTAGGTTTTTGTTCAAATTTTTACATTTTATTTTTTTACAAGTACACTTAGAGATTAAAACTTTAACTATTTAAGTACGAATTTAGATACAAAATACACAATATAAAAATAAATTTTGTAAAGTAACAGAAGCAAGTAACTTTACTTTAATTTTATTTTAACTAACCAAATTCATTGATCTTGTTGAAATAAATAAAAGGAAAGATGCTTTTTTTAGAAGACAATTAGTTCATCAATTTATTGTTTCAAAATTCACTAATTTACTATTTTACCAATTCACCAATTCACTATTTTCACCAATTCACTATTTCACCAATTCACCAATTTCACTATTTTACCAATTTCACCAATTTTACTATTTCACCAAAATTTTATTTTGGTGTAATTCTGGTGAAACTATTTCACTATTTTACCTGGTAAAATAGTTTAATTTCACCAGCATCTATATTTGAGCTATTTTTTTAGAATTAATAAGATAAGAATATATAGGACTATAGGAAGTTTTGATATTTTGATTGTTGTTAAAGAAAGTACTCCAATTAGCTTCGTCTATTGTTAGATACAATAAAGACTAAAAATGTAAAGTAGGTAAAGATGAAGGGATTTAATCATCAATTAGATTAGAAGTATAATAGGTTGTAGGAAGAACTAAAGTACTTTAAGGGGCTGTATATGGGTTTTGAACAGATATAGAACTAAGTATAGGAATAGTATAAGCTTTAGGAATATAGTTTGGATGATTAGTATTCAATTATCAGTAGCTTCTAGTTGTGAATATAATGGGATAAAACGACTTAAAGTTGATTGTTCTATATTACGATCCACAGTTACAGATAACTATAGATTAGTTGTACTATACCAGTGAGTAATGATATTTCAGATGAAGGGGGATTATTGTAAAGTGCTAAAGAAGTAATAAGACTAATAGGTGCAGATCTGTTGTCAATAACTTGGTTAGGACTTAGTAAAGCAGAATAAAAAATAGTAGTATTTTTTTTGTTTAATTTTTATAGTTGAAGTAGATATATTGTAAATTTTGCTATCAAATTCAATAGTAACTTCACTTGGTTCAATATGGATAGAAGTAGATGAGAACGAAGCATCAAGTATTAGAAAGAGGAGTAGCAGCTACAATTTTAATATTAATTTGAGAGGTTTTACTATTTAAAATAGGATCAATAATAGTTTCTAAACTAGTAAATTGGATAGAGTGAGTAAAAAGTGATTGTGTATTTTTTAAATTAACAAAAGTAGAAGTAGATAGAAGAGTATAATTTGGTTGATCAATATAAATATCATATTAATTTTTAAATTAATACTAATTCAAAGAATATTAAAAAAAGAAATATATTGTTGAAATAAAACTGAAATAGTTTCATGTAAAGGGGTACATTGTGTAATAGTTGTATAGGAGAAAACACAATTAACAAGATAAATCAGATATACTGTATTGTAGAACTTGAACAGCTAATTAGGGTTCCTCAAATTCAAATCAAATCAAATATTGGATCAATTTGAATTTGATCAAATCAAATTGACCCTGATTTGAATTTGATTTGATTCAAATATTTGAATTTGAATTTTTAATAATAATTTTCAAATCAAATCAAATATTTGTCAAATCAAATCAAATTTGGCCATATTTGAATTTGATCAAATCAAATATAGTCAAATTTGAATTTGAATTTGATCAAATATTTGATTCAAATATTTGAAAATCAAATCAAATTGCGAAACCCTATAGCTAATGAGTTGTATCTATGAGTTTGTTGGTGTTTGTTAATAGCATTATTATATAATTGAGCTAGGAAATTTTCATAAGATCTAAATAGATTAAAGCAAAGAAACAAAAATGTATCTACCAGAGACAGTGTTAGCCAAAAATGTGGTCATATTATATTTTTTATATGATCACTAGTCATAATGGTCATATAAAGATAGTCATATAAGTTTTGGTCATATAAATTATGACTTATTTTTATGACCAATATGACCATTAGTCATATAACCAATTATGATCTGGTCATATAACTAGTATATAAAATTACTATATTTTAAATATAAATTGCTTTAGTTGGTGGCTCAAATTCTTTAAGCTTTAATATATATATATCTAGATTAGTATATATACTATTCTCTATACCATTTGCTCATACAAGCAAATTATACAAGTATAAAATATACAATCATCTTAGTCAATTAACCCAAATAGTTATATGGCTTCTAAAATCTCCAAAAAATAATCGACAATTCAAAAATGCAAGCTCCATGTACTGCCGTACTAGCAGTTTTACATATAGTTTACTCAAAAAAGTATATTTATCAAAATTCGCAGGATATATACATATACAGATCATAATGAAATCAGATCATTGTGAAATTTAGGGATTTCAATTTAAAAATATAAGCCCTACCAAAATCCATCTTTACTCATTTCCTAATCATTCTACCCCTAAACCTAACTTTACTATAAAAAAAAACTAACAAAAAAGGCCCCAAAAAATTTTAAAAATCAGACATAAAATAAGTTCAAATTTCATTATATTATAACTAATTTTATTATAATCTGTCACAAGAATTAGTATATGCACACATACTTACATTTTATGTCACATAAATGTGAGAATAACAGTATAAGTTTCCAAGAGCAAATTAAGGTGGTAAAAATTCTTTTATTAATTCCTCCTAACAATTTTATGCAACACAAAATATGCGAAGTTCCTATATGTATCTATGCCTATTATACCCTGCTTTGCTATATGTATTTATCCAATAAGATGCAAAATTTTGTGTATATATATACTATTTAATTTACAATAAAATAATATACTATGTGAAACCTTCAATACTGCAATATTATTTCATTCCTGAGAGCAAAATTGTGGCATAACATATACTGATATTTTTCTGGTGATCTTTTTATTAAACAGAATTTAAGTTAGACAAATTGAAAATATAAATTGATAGATAATTTAGAATATTAGAAACATTTCTCAATCATCATCAAAAAAACTATAATCAATTAGCTAGTATAAATATTGCTTTTTAATTGGTTAATTTTTTTTATCTTAGATCATAAGATCATAATCCTCTTTTTATAACCAAATAACTTATGACTAGTCATAAAGGTCATATAGGTCATAAAAGGACATAGTCCA
Organism: Gigaspora rosea; assembly: GCA_003550325.1. NCBI lineage: Eukaryota > Fungi > Glomeromycota > Glomeromycetes > Diversisporales > Gigasporaceae > Gigaspora > Gigaspora rosea. The sequence goes on along the minus strand of QKWP01000890.1, from coordinate 6,792 downwards.
ACACTGACCAGAGATAAGTTAGTAATAAATGTGGCAGCTTATGCTGAGATGGCTTATGCTGAGAATTTAAGTTATTTTATTATGAAATTATAAAATTTTAGAGAGATTTTTCAGGGGTGTTTGTTTTTATAGTTTGGTTAGGGTTTAGGGTTAGGGTTATTAATAAAAGAGTATATGTGGATTTTAGTAGGTATTATAGATTTAAATAGAGACCCCAGATCTCAGCATAAGCCATCTTAGCATAAGCCGCCACAATAAATAATATAGTTAACTAGTTGATAATATAAAAAAATAAAATAATATTTTTATACGAAGAAAAAATAAAATACGATTTGAAAAATACAATAATGTCAACAAATAAATTAGTAATAATAGTAGTTAGTAACAATACTTCAATTAAATATGCAATAATATAGTTAATATACCAGCTGTACTTGCAAGAGGTGAAAGCATAAATTCTTCAAGTTTGTTTTACAAGATAAAATACAAATTTAAAGATTAAAATAGTTATATTTATTAAGATAAACTTCAATATTGCTTTTTCAGAGACCAATCCTGCAATAATAATAAATAAAATAGGATTCAAGATATATATTTCTATAGAACCTAGGTGATAGTAAATTTAATGGGGTACTGCTTATTGTTACACAAGTATTCAATTATAACCCAAAATCTGAATCTACATATAATGTTATACAAATATTAAAAATATATAAGTGTATAGAATTTATATATAAAAGTTATAATTTTTAATACTTTTTAAACAACTGATACAAGTGAACCGAGTTGTTATAATAAGGCTCATAGCCTGGCAAAATTTTTTCTGTATTTTATAGAAGTTTAACTTTCACAAAAACTTTTTTCAAAAAGATCTTCTGCAACTCTATCCGCTGATCACTTGTACCAACAAAATCGCTAAAATTCTGAAGTGAAGTTACGAAGAAAACAAAAGGAAAACTGGAAGACACATGCAGTTGCAGCTATTATTTAGGAATACAGTTAATTGAGTATCTTGCTAGTAGCCCCAGAGTTTATCACTCACCTCACTATTGGCACTTGTCGTTTATAGTTAAAGTTTATAGACTACCTGCCGACAAGCTCAGAGTTTATCACTCACCAAACTAAGAAGACTCCGGTTGGTTCCCTGTTGAATATTGGACTTACACAGAAAGGACAACACTCCTTTTTTTATTACAAGTGAAGAACTGGTGCCGTCGATTTTTTTACGAAAAATTTTCAGAAAAGTGGGCATTTTGCCGTACCGCCTCCAAAAGATCGGCAGTGTTAACTCTATCTAAATTGGGAAGGTACCCATGAAGTTGGATTTGATCGTCACGAGTGGCTTGGAAACAAATCACATAGACTGTTGGTTGAGGTTTTAGGAGAAACACTTTAGAAAGTTCTCGAATATTTTAGGTTTAGTAGTTGGGTCACTTAGACTACTTTTTTTTCGTTTAGGATAATGGGACCTGGGCCATTGTTGGTTAGGGTTTTATGTTAAAATTTTTATTTCGAAGTCTGTCGGTTGTTGTGAAATAACCTAATAGCTAACTTTAGGCCACAGATAAAGATCTAAAGTAGCGGGAGACAATAGTGAAGCCTGTTTTTTTTCATTTCCTTAGTTAAAAAATATATATTATCTTTCCTGCATGTATTAATAAGATTAACTAATAAAGAATAAAGAGCCTGGTCTCGGTTATAAACCGAAAAAAAAAAAACTTTTTTCACTTTTTGTAAATTATGCACAATTAACTGTAATTCTAAAAACGAAACTTTAGCTTGTAAAAGCATTCTATATTTGCTTTCTATATATGTATATCTCTAAAATTCATATTTTATTAGTTTTAATATGGATCTAAGAAGGGTGTACTTAAAGCGATTTAACTGTATATTATATTATTTTTACTTTATATTCGGAATATAAGATAAAAAAAAAATTTAACTTAAAAATAGAGTATTTTTTGCTATAATCGAAGTATTAATATTATTACCATTTTGAATATGTTTAAGCAAACATTCTACTAGCATTTTTTTTGTATGTTTAATAATTTCAGGTGTGTTGCGAGAAGCTTGAATCATCTCCTGGAATTGGGCTTTTGTAAATGATTTCTTTAATCATATTTCTACTTGACTCATTTGTGCCCAAAGACAAAGTTGCATGATTGCAATTTGAAGATTTTCTTGTAGCATCTCCTTTTTTAATATTGGCAACTTGACATTCGTAATCTCTTTTTGATTCAAGGTATTGGTATGTTTTGCTTTAAGATTTTCTCAAAGGCTTGAACTTCCTTTTTCTGGAATATAATTATTGAATTTTCGCCATAATTTTTGGTGACTCAGCATGTAAATAGTGACTAAACGTTCAAAGAGAAATTCATGATCCTTTTTGTCTAATTTAGGGTCCAAGTCTTGATTGTAAAGTGTATCATCATTGAATCATAATTTTTTTTCTCCAGATTTGTAAAACAAAAATCATTAGACAATAATATATTTGCTTTTACAATTAATTGATGAAAATTTTTTACTAAAGTATGTTGTTGAGAAGAGAATTTTGAATATAATTAAGAATATTTGGCCCGTATTTATAATGTTTTTCAAACAGCTGCAGGACTAAGGATTTAAAATAAAATATAAAGCCTATCATCTCAGTATTTGGAATTATATTGGTTGTTTGCTTTCTGCTTAGCTGGCCAAGTATAGCAACAATAATATGAAATTTTGGGTATACTTGTATAACTTTGTCTTTTTTTGTTATCTTGAATATTAACTATCTAGTAATGTAGTAGTAATGTATTTAAATTTTGCATTTTCAGAAGGGTCTAGTTGAATAATTGATTGGGCTTGATATATTTATCACTATCATATATATCGATATCTTTTATAAATTGATTATCATTTTTAAAACAACTTTTGATGATATTTTCTAATAAGAGGTAGGCTGTTAGATGCTTTATACTTGGATCAACATATGAATCGTAAAGATAAGTGCAAAATTGCTGGTACCAATCACCATCACATTTGTAATTATTAATTTGAATACTAAGATTTGCTGCCCATATATTTTTCCACAATGTTCCTTTTCACTTTAGAATGGAGTTATATACTAAACTATTAATTTTGTTTTGCCATTCATAAAGCAGCTTGTCAATTTCAGGCATACTACCCAAAAATTTTAATTAGGGCAGTGTCATTAATCACCTGATTATTTTTTATTAGAGGCCTACCCCCTCCCTCTTTCTCAATATATAAATAGTCAGGTTCTTATATATAATTTCAACTTTTTTTACCCTCCTTCCCCCCTAAAAAATCACCTGATTTTTGTTACTCCTCTTAATTAAATACATTGCAATTGCAGATTATCCAATTGCTCTGAATTTGGCAACACTATTCTATGTAGAATCTGCTCACTAAAGGAGCCTACTTTTATCACCTGATTTTCTAGGAGGGGGGTCAAAAATTTTGGAAATTATATATAACATATGATAATTTTTATATCTAGGGGGGGGGGGGGGGTAAGGGCTACTAATAAACTGAAATCAGGTGATAAAAGTAGGCACCCTAACCAAATCATCATTCAGTAGTTCACCAAAAACTCGACATTCCAATTCTGACAGAAATATCAAATTAGTGGATTGCTATTGACTTGTAGGTAAATTTGTATTTACAATTGCTTGATTTTTTGTCTTATGATAGCTTCTATAAATTATAAATATTTTTATTTTACTACTATTAGCATGCATAATCGAACGAATATTAATTTATATACCTTCTTTATAATTCACTTGATGTATATCCAGAAATTTCTGCCTGTCTATAATTAATACTTTTGAGCTCTTGTGGCATTTGTACAGTGATTAGAAATTTATTTAATGCACTTCCATAGGATTGAATAGTATGTGTAGAAGAATTCTCTCCAAGCTAATGAATTGTTCCAAACAGGCCTTCAAGCATATCTTGTGACACAGAGCTTAGTTGGATTATTATAGTTGGATACATAGATTTAAAGTAATGTAATAATTCTATAAAGCTATTTATTGAGATAATTAGATCGAATTGATATTGTGGTGATATCCACTCCATTGCAGATGTTTTTTTGTATTTCCGCTTATAAACCAATCTCTAATTTTTTTTAAATAGCTAAGTCATGGATCATTCAGAGTTTGAAATGCTATATGACTATGGATAATTTCACAATATTCACATGCATTTTTAATAATAACTGTAAAACAATTTGTATTAAATTATTTGTTAAAAATGCTTTCAATATTTTGTATAATATTGTTATTTACTTGTGTACCAATGGATATATCTTTAAGAGGATCAATCAGAGTCATAGCTTTTTCTATATCCAATAGAAAGATTGCTCAGCCAAGTCTACATGCATCTTGTTTCAGGAAGTTAGCCAAATATGGCGATTAGTAAATCTTGTTGCCATTGCAGTTTGATGTTGAACTATATATTCATAAATACCATAAATATGCTTCCAGCTTATCTCATATCATTTATATATTATTCCTCGTGCATTTGAAGCATTACTGATATGACTTTTGTACAGATTATTATGTAACTTCTTGAAAATGAAAGTTGGATCACTAATAAAAAACCATAGATCTCCTGTAATAGGATTTATGGTCTTATGCCAAACTAAGCTTTTGTATTCATTATATGCTAGACGGACATCTTCTATACCAAGTTTTTTATTTTGATTTCATCATTTGTAACATTAATAGTAATATCGATTTTAAGGTTATCCCAGTCAATTACATTTATTCTACCCTTATACTAGCCACTATCTTCATTCTGAAAATATTCACAGAGGTTAACTTGCAAGCATCTGCCAAATGGCATTAGAGACTGAATAGCTAAACAAATGACTATATGTNTTTTAAGATTATCTCATACCAGCCACCATCTTCATTTTGAAAATACTCACAGAGATCGTTAACTTGCAGGCATCTGCCAAATGGCATTGAAGACCGAATAGCTGAACGAATAACTGTATATATTTCTTTATTATATAGGCCTTGGATTGTAAATTTTGTACGCTCTTCATTCATATTGCCAATTTTTGCTAAATGAAAACTGCTTGTTGCATTTTGAAACAAGCAGAATTTGGCTTCAACGATGTCTTCTATTTTCCATAATAATGCAAGCCAATCAAAACTTTTAATATGAATCTGGTTGTCTCCTGCACTGTCACATATTTTCCAATTGTATGTATTTCTACATATTCTAATTTAGCAGCAAGTTCAAAAACAATGTTATTGAATATTTGAGCTGATATCATTAAAATCCCATAGTAAGCAATTGGAAAATTAAATGGGTGGTTTGCAAAATGCTATACAAATTGATGCACTTGCTGTGCTAAACTAGATTCCATTAAATGATTATCACTTTCTCTATTATTTTTTTAACTAATATCTTGATTAAACTTTTCGGCCCACTCTTGTAGTTCATTTTCTATATTTTCAAAATCTAAATATTTAATATAACAGTTTCTATGCTGGCTCCAAAGAAGACTTTATACCTAAAAGCAATTAAAAGTAAACAAAATTTACAATAGATATTTCGATTATTTAAATTGATCTTATCATTTTTAATTTTGAACGAATCATGTGAAAAGAACCCTATTCTTCTGAATCACCATATATTGTTTGCATCCATATTTACTAGTATTTCTTGTACAATTTTGTTTTGCCATCCTGTTTTTTGTTCACTCTTGTTTATGTAACTTTTTAGGATCGAGATAGCAGGCAAACGCATACTTTTTGAAGTATATTGTAGGCACTTTTACCTTCACGGCTATATAGCAATAGCACATCTAATAAACTTGAAAAGCTAATAGTTAGAAGGTATATATATAAATATTTATGTATTGTTAAATCGTTGCATACATTGGATGATATTTAACTCCGTATTTTTTTCACTTTGCACTCTAATTAATTCATGAAATACAGGATGCATTGTTGCTAAGGGCCATGTCATTAATCACCTGATTATTTTTTATAAAAGACCTACCCTCACCCTTTTTCTTAATATATATATAGTCAGGTTCTTATATATAATTTTAACTTTTTTTTACCCTCTTTCCCTCCTAAAAAATCACCTAGTTTTTGTCACTTTCCTAATTCAGATTCTTTTTTTTTTGTTGAACTTCTTGGGCTACTTTGTTTACGACTCTTTCGAGTTCTTCAGAATAGGTTCTTTTTTAATTTTTATTTTTGTTTTTATTAATAATTCAATAAAACGTTTTTGTTTGTAGATAATCTATGAATTTATAATCATTAGAATCATTTTATATATATGTAAAAAAGTTACCAAAATTACCTTATAAGTTCTTTTATATGTTGTGTAAGAAATTTGTCTGATGTATAGGTTGTTTTTACAGATTGAATTCCTTTTATTGCTCTTCTTTTAATTTGAATTAGGGTTTTGTGTAATTTTGTACAAATTATACATGTTTTTCATTTTTTTCGATAAAAAGACAATCCTCCTGATGACAGCATTCTGTAGGTAATCCTTGGTCTTCTAAAGTTGTAATTACATTAAGATATTAATTTTTATTTAATTCGTTACTTATTATTATTATTATTTTTTTTTTTTAAAGGGAGGTCTATCCTCTATTTCTTTATTAAGATTATAGTATGTGTTACATCAAATGTTACATGCAAGTGTTTACTATTACTAAGGAGAGATAGAAGTAAGGGCTGATTTACCCTCGACCTATTCTTTGCTAGAATGGTCGAATAGACCCCTAGACTATGGATTCAAAAAGGATTTTGTTGGGTGTTT
>QKWP01000889.1:182421-200253 GCA_003550325.1 Gigaspora rosea | reverse complement strand
ATCTTTTACCCGATTTTATAATGTTTGGTTTGTTACATATTGCCTATAATCTTCTCAATATCAGCCTATCATATTAAAAAATTTCGACCAGTGTATAATGGTCTTTTACCTTTGTCAATGTAACAAGCTTCTTTTTGATATCGAAATTGTTTATTATTTCTTCAAACCGAGTTTTCTATTAACATCTGCCATTCCAACTTTGTATTGTAGTAATATATATTATATTTTTGAGCTTGTAAGAGTTCCTCTTCTGACTTGAAAAAGACATAAGCCCTTTGTCTTTGGTTGCTATGACGGTTGTTTAAGATGTGTACTGCTTGCACGTTGTATTTTTTTAATTGACGTAAAAGTAAACTATCGTATGCAGTTGTTGGTATATTGGAGATTGTACCCCTATATCTATTTCTCTTCTCTAATTTGGCTATGTCGAACTTTCCAGATGTTGTTTTGTATGTTTTACCATAATCCAAATACAAAGACTAATTTTCTTTTAACGATTTTCCTCTTTGCTCTGAACTTGCTAAAATCTTTATGTAGGCTGCCTTTGTGGAGAAATTTTGCTGCCATGCAATTATGTTTACTTGCCAAAATAACTTAAAAAACTTTTGATTTCTTCTGCCTTTAATCCCTTTGGCAAATCCCACAGTGTGAAGAAATATGTTGCAGTTTTTTCGTAGTCCTCAAACTTTTGGGATGGAATTTTGTTTACTGGAGCCCATACTAAATTGTAAATATTTTCATATTGTTTAGGCCTTTTGTTATTTATTGCTGCTATAGAATCTTCTTTTAACTGAGATTTCTGGTGATATGCTCATTGAGCCCATAGTCTAGTATGCCACACTCTTCCTGTAATAAAGTGTCTTTGACTATTTCTATTTCATTATTATGATTGCATATTGTCTTTTCTTCTTCTTCATGATTTCGTTTACGTAAATTGCTTTGTTCTACTAACTCTATATTGCTTATTCTACTAATAACCTCAAAAATTGGTTGTGATGGTAGTAATTCCATATCAACTGGCTCATTTTTAATTTTAATGTTCTTACTCTGAGCTTTATTTTGCTCTTTATTATATTCTAACGTGACTTTTCCTTCCATTTTTACCATGTCCTCAATTTTTATATTAATGTTATCAGACTGATCTAACAGAAATTCTTCCTCTTTTGTTAAACTTTGTTCTCTTGCTTTCTTGTGTTGAGCATATGTATAAAACCGTAACACATTACGAACGACTTAAATTAAGTATACTTCACTAGTGCCTAAATACTTTGCAATTTTCCTATCTTCTTCCCAAATAAATTTGTTTTGTTCTTTTTGTATCAGTAACTTTTCATCCTCCGACTTGTTAAAGAAATTCTTGTAATCAGGAAGTTCAAGCATTTTGTGCATTGTTTTGCACGTGTCTGTTTGTTGTTTTGTTATTGTTGTTTGTTGTTTTATTGTTTTGTCAGCTTCTACGTTTGTTTATCTCGATTTAGTTATTTGTTTACTTTCTATAAGCGTTTGTTTGTTTTGTTATGCTAACGATCTACAATACAGGGTGATAACAATTTCCCCAAAAAGATTTTTCCTTTGTAAAAATTTTTCGAAAGAATACAGTTTTCTTGTATTTCAAGATTTGAATCTTTAAAGAGTTGAAACTGTTCTAATAAACTATATGTGATTTTCTTTGCTTCACCTTTTTCTTTAAGGCTATTTTATGTGTTTACTTAGTATAATTGTGCTTAAATTTAGAAAATTCTTTAGCTCCAATTTTGGTTACAGTGATCGACAGGAAGAGTGTTGATACTGTTTATATTATTGTATTTATTTTTTTTATTTATATCTGTTATTTTTAAATTTTATGTTTTTTCTTATTTTTTTATTTAAATTTTTATTATTATTTAATTATTATTTAAATTTTTTTATTATTTTAATGTTTTTTCATTATTATTTTTATTTATTTATTTTAGTATTTCGTTTTTAACATATTTACTTTTTTTTATATATATTATTTTTATTAATTTTTAATTTAATTTTTTTTTATTTTCTATAATATTTTTTTATTTTTTTTTTATTATTAAATTATTTTTTTTATTTAATTTGTAATTTTTTTTAACATTTTTATATTTTTTATTATAATTTATTTTTAAAGTGAATATTACCGTTACGACTATACTTCATCAGTACACAAGATAAATATAAAACTTTTTTTTACTGTATTTTGATTTTTTTTTTTACTAACACTATCCTATATTTCAATATTTTTTCAGTTTTTTCCTTCCTTCATTACTTCAATCAGAAACATAAGATGGCGCTGGGCTTGGGAATTTGAAATTTGGTATTGGAAAACAACAGTTTGTTTCATGAAATGGTGCTGAGTTTAGAGTTTTTGAAGAGTACCGGTTTAGTATAAAGGAAGTATCTTTCATTGTCTCGTTTCTTTCTTGCTTTCATTCTTTGACTAATCTTCTCTTGTGGTTATACTTCAATGGGGAATATGAAATGGCGCTGGAATTGAAGATTTTAATCGGTTTGTTTTATTTTGTTTATTTCTTTTTTTTATTCATTGACTAACCTTTTTTCTTGTTGGTTATACTTTGGCCAGGAATATAAAATTGGTAGCGCAGTGTCATCCATTTTGGCATTCTTTCTTTACTCATATGGCATCTGGAATTCTTTTGTCACTGGTATCGAGGCTATTTCGTTGCTGTGTGGAGTGTTAGCTGAAGTTTTTTTACTGTTGGTGTTACCCAGTCTTGAGCATATAGTTATATATTTACTTTTTTTACTTTTAGTATCTTGTTCGTGTTATACTTATTCTTATCAGGCTCAAGGTAGATGGCTGTTGCATCTTACATTACTGGATATGCTCGTCGTTGGTATCGAATTTGCTGAATTTGAAAGTTCAGCTATGTCTAATATTTGTGGTTGATGTAGTAGTATCTTTATATCGTTTGTGCAGTGATGTCTTTATGGCATTTATGTAGTGTTTGTTTGGTGTTTTTATGGTATTTGTGTGGCGTTTCTAAGGCATTTTTGTGATGTTTCTTGTAATATGTTTTGTAGTTTTTTTTATTAATAAAAATATATTTTTTTTTTTATTTTTTAATTTTATTTTTTTTGTGTTAAGGTGAGGTTTTGTCTCAATCTTTATTAATTTGTATAAGTGCCTCCAGAGGCAGCTTTGGGTACATTTTATATTATTACAAAATTACTCCATGTACAAATTATTAAACAAGTATGAGACTCAGACTAATTTATCTGCAACCTAAACCTACTAGAGTGGTTAAAACTCATCTAGATTTGTATATCTAAAATTGAATTAGTAGAGAGCTATATAAGGTTCACATAGTAGACCAAATAGAGATTTTACGTGAGGCTAGTCCTAATGGAGCACATTGATTATTAGTGTGTTGTTGGTCAGGGAGACCATATATGTAGCTATAAGTATAAGGGATTCTAGTGCATAATTGTATAGCAGGTTGGTTAGAAGGATGAGAGATAGGTAGTAGAGTAATTGAGGTAAAGCCATGTTGTATTCTAGTCTATTTGAGGTGAAAGAGGTATTATATTGTTTATGCAATGTTGGAAAGACCACATTGCAATAGTATGTGCATTACATATGTTTTTAATTGCTCTGTAAAATAGTTGCTTTACAGTTACATTATTGTAAGATAAGGAGTATGATAAGTTGTAGATATTGTTGTAATTTAGTGTGAGGTACATTTCGGAGTGTGGACTAGAGTTTTTAGAGAGATTGTTAGCAAGGTTATTGTATATACAGTCCTGGTCTTTGTGTAATGTAATTGAAGGTTATAGGATTGAATAAGGTTTAATAAGGTATGCCAAATAGGCCAGTAGTTATAGGAATATTGTTTGTGAGAAGAAGGAGGTTTATGAGATAAGTTGTGGAATTTGAAATAATAGATTGGAAGTCTGTATATATAGATATTTTACTGTTACGTGGAAATGTACAAATTGCTAAAAGAATAGCTATAAGCTCAGCTTTGTAAGAGGAAGGCCAGTATTGTATTTGAGCAGAGTATGATTGAACAATAGAGTTGACATAAATTTGGATTCAACCAATACTCATTTTGCATCTTTCATTAGTAATATTAGTAACTGATCCATCAGTATAGAAGGTAAGTGAATTAAGTGATTGGTTATTGGATGCAATTTGGTATAAGGCGTTAAAGATAGTATTAGATATAAAGATTTCATGAATAGGGTTGTTAGGAATTGGTAGTGTTGGAATAGGAGATATGTTTTGTGTATTGTGAACTGCTACAGAATAAAGCAAGTCTAGGAAATTAGCATAAATTTTAAGTTTGTTAGGAGGATTGTAATAGCACTTCCTTCCATTGAATTGGGTAGAAAGCGTAGCGGAGATAGCAAAAGTACAGTGATCAAAAATTCAGTTGGTGTTGTAACTACAACCTGTACATGGCATACAGATAGTTTCAGATATTGGATAGAGATTGGAGTTGGGGTTATTTGTTTGGATAGTCCAGTATGTAATATTGATTGTGTTAGTGCTATTATTAAATTTGCGAGCTTTTTCTATAATAATATCTTGGGTATTTTCATTGTATGTGATAAGCCAAGGTTTAGATTTACTGCGAAAATGTCCTGTAGTAAAGGATAAAGTATTTGTAGATGGTAGTTGAAGGGAAGGGGATATAGAGCGAGTTGTGGGATTAGATAGGATTATTTGTTCAAGAGTGGTAAACCAGCCCGGTTTATGACCTGTATATAGTTGATTAGTGCGAGATGAGATATAATTTCATTCTAACAATGTAGAATTATCAAAAGATGTGAGTTGTTGAAGATAGATAATGTTTTTGAAGCGGAGTTGTTTTTTGAAGTGAGTGTACTGAGGGTGGGTATTAAGAATAGATTCAAGAGAAGTATAGGGATATTGTAAAATAAAGGGTTTTGAGTTGTATGGGTTGGTATTAATAGATAAACCAGTATATTTAAGAAGGTGAATAATTTTACAAGTTGTTGTGTTTTTATTAGAGCCATCAATTTTGGGATTAGGATGTTGTAAAATATTTATAGGTGACCAGAGGTTGTTTTGTAGATCCTGTAGATGTATGTGTGTACTAATACCGAGAAGGTCTGGGTTGTTAATTCGTAGTAAAAAATTAGTGATATAATATTGTAGCTGGATGTCCCAAATATTTTTAATACCATAGATATTATGATTTAACATAGTGCTATTTGGTATAGTTGATGAAAGGTGAGATTTATGTTTTGCAATTATAAGATATTTAGAAAGAAGTTTGAGACATAATGATTTAGATAATACATTGTTGTGTATGCGGTATTCAAGGATTGAGATAATGACATTGTTAATTATATAACAAACTTGTTTTCTGTAATCTTTTTAGGACATAATATTTGTAAAAGTTGAAATATTTCTTGAGTAATATGTTTTGCTTGTATAGAATATTTAGCAGTAGCTGTAAACCAGCATCCTAAGAATTTGAAAGGTGTGTGTAAAGGTTGGATTTGAATTTGAGAATTAAGGAATTGAAGAGAAGATTGGACTTAGTGTTAGATAAGAGGATGGATTTGCTAGTGTTAACTTGAATATGTGCCATAGAGTAAAATGTAGTTGCAGTATTAAGTATTTGTTGTATCTGATCAGAAGAGGGAGCAATCCAAAGTGTATCATCCATGTATGTAAGAACTGAAGTTAATGTTTGTATAGTTTGACTTTGTATTGGATGAATAGAAGAAGTATATGTAAAAGATATTGTATAGCCAGTAAATTTGGTTTTGATTTTATTAATAAGGGGGTCATAATATATTCTCCATAAAAGTTGTGTTATTGTTTCTCCTTGATCAATTCCATCTTGTACTAGATAATGTGGAGATAGTCCCAGATTAGTTATAACTTGGTTGGATCAGAAAAGTAGAAGATTAGTAAGAATATTAATAAGCTGGTTAGGAAATTGGAGGCGCCTGGAAGATAGTTTAAGTAGATCTATATTGACAGAATCATATGCCTTGCTCATATCTTGAGATAGGAGCCAAAGCTGTTGTTTGTTATAGTATGCATGTTCAATAAAGTTGTTGAGTATATGTATAGGAGTGTTGGTACTATTACCAGGAAGTGCAATATAGTTGTGTGGGTTGAGAATAGAGTGTTTAGATAAGGTTTGGTTTAAGTGATTAGTTAAGATTTTTGTATAGAGTTTTTTGGTATATTCTATAAGGCTAATTGGTCGGGTATTGTTGAGGTTACCATCAAATTGGGGCTTTTTAGAAATTGTGTATATTCTGCTATCCTTCCACTGTTTGGAAATATTTTGTGATTGGATATATCAGTTAAGTAGGATGTTATTGCCTGGAGCATATTTGATCCTATATGTTTCAATATTTCATAGCTAATTTCCGAAGGGCACATGCTTTGTTGTTAGGAAGTTGACTGATTGTGTTTTGAACTTCTTCTAGTGTAATAGGTTGTAGAATAGAATTATACCAGAATGGGTTGATAGTTGAAATTGGAGTGTATTCTTGTAACCAATATTGGTCAAAAATGTTTTGGTTATCTAGCTGGTGATGTGTCCTTTGTTTAAAGTGATGTGAAATATGCGTTTAATGAGTGTAGGATCTGTGATAACTGAATTAGTAGTAGTAATATTGTAAAAATGTACAGGGTCTTTGTGTCTATTGAGAATACTATTAATTATTTTGTAGGTTGTTAGCAACTTTTCTTGTCTTGTTTGAATATTTTGACTAATATGGTTGCATAAGTGTTGAGAGTTTTCAAGGTTTCGTGCATGATATATAGTTTTAAGGAAGGGTTTGGTAGAGTTGAGCCAGTTTGAAAGTTCATCTGGACGATGAGGAGGTAGAGGGATTTGAAAGTTATGTTATTATTAATATAATCAATGAGGTCATATGTAGGTTGTGATAGAGGTATATTATTTTTAAGGGCTGTTTTGGTATGATAAATAATTTTGCTAATGTTTTTGAGATCTTTGTGTAAATTGGTAGCTTTTGGAGTAAAAGTATGAGTAAAGTTACAGATAGTATATTTGTGATTAGGAATATGGAAAAGGGCAGCATTAATTATACTGATCTGTATCTTGTGCCATGTTTTTTCAAGAGATTTAGTTGTTGTAGTATTAAGGGGGCATCTATAAATAACGTTATGTACCCCCTCATAGTAGCGCTGGACCCCCCCTCTACTATATAAAAAAATTTTTTAAAATCCGTATGTTTATATATAAAATTTTACAAAAACTTGAATATATTATGATCCAGTGGTCCAATCTGGATGATTTTGGCACCATTCGATTCTTCTCTAGGAGACGAATCCAATGGTACCAAAATCATTTCATTTGAATTACTGGATCACGTTTTATAAACGAAATACTATTGATTTTATAGTAATTTTAGAAGAAAACATAATAACCAATAGTATTTCGTTAATAAAACGTGACCCAGTGGTCCAAATCAAATGAAATTGGTACCATTCGAATCCTCTCCTCGAGACTATTCGAATGGTACCAAAATCATCCAATTTGGACCACTATATTAAGTTTTAAACAAATTTTAATAAAAAAATTGCGTTATGTTGGGGGGACCCCCTATATAGTGGAAAATCGTTATATTTTGGGGGACCCCCCTCAAACATAACGTTATTTATGGATGCCCCCTAAGTGGATTATAGTGATATTGAATATAATGGTTAATTTGGTTTGTGAACTCTTCCCATTTTTCTGTTGTTATAGCCTTATAGTTAAAAGTGCGGCATTTGTTACAATGTTTATGTTTGGGTTGTTGGCAGGTTGGAAAGGACCATTGGCTTGTAAGTATTTGGTGATCACTATGAGTAGATGATGAAGGATCATCGAAATAGAAGGTTGTAAGATATGAAATTATTGGTTGGGCTGCCCAAATATAGTCAATTTAGCTACTGTATCTATTGCTACTCTATGTATGATCTAATATATTAGAATATGAACCAAGATCGTACATATTGGATCTATTAAGATGGTTAAGAAGTAGGTATTTTGATGAAGAGGTAATGAAGTAAGCATTAAGGCATTAAAGTCTCCTAAGATTTTAGGGTATAGTTGGTGCTGAAGTGCTTGTTGTAACCGTTGTATAACCTAGTTTTGGATTTTTTTTCTAGTGGTCGAGTGTGTAGATAATAAGTAAACAGAAATAATTCTGAATGTGAAGTCATGTTTAAAAAATATGTCTATAGCAATAGCCCCTCCTGGGTGGTTTAAAATATTATGAACATAAGGTTGAAGAGTATTGTTTATCATAATGCCAGTTTCTTCTTTGGATTCAAGAGAGTTGGCCAAAAGTATGAGAATTGAGAAGTGTTAAAAAATTGATTAGATGGAAGGTTAGCTATTTTTGTTTCAGTGATACTAATGATATATAGGTTGTTTTTGGAACAGTATTCTTTCCATAAAAGTTTTTTCTCTGGATTGTTTTATCATTGAACATTGTGGATAGCTATGTTTAGAGTTAGCATGGGATTAGTGGGTTTGGGTAAGATTGTAGGATTAGAAGGTGAAGATTTGAGTGGGATCTTGTCACAGTATAGCAAATCCTCAAAGGGTAAAAGAGAGTGTTTAGGTAAAGGCATAGGATCATCAGATAAATATTATGTGCTTCTTTGTAATCTGTTGTTTTGTTTGTATAAATAGATATTTTGATGTATTGTTGAGAATGATACTGAGGGTAGTTATCATATATGTATTGTAAAAAGGATCTAATTGTTTAAGATGATAGTAAAATTGGTAGTTTATGATAATAAAGGAATCTATTGTAGCATGTAGTTGAGATGTTTTGGTTTAGGGTTTGTAGAGTTTGTACCTCAGAAGGATGGGACAAATTGGTATCTGAGATATGTTTATGTTCTGTAGAAGCACTCACTGTTTTATGCTCGGTTCTCATAGCTACGCAGGATACCATAGTCTGTCCTGTTCGTTGGGTCTGGCCATCATTATCTTGGTCCTCCGCATATTATTTTTTTTTTTGAATAAAAATATATTATTATTTTTTTTAATAAAAATATATTGTTTTTTATTATTTTTGTAAAATTTATAATTGATTAATATTATATATTTGTAATAAATTGCATTATTAAAATATATGAATATTTGAATATATTCTTTTAATATATGAAAAATTAGCTAGTATTTAATATTTAGGTGAGCATATAGCAAATCTGCGCAAATTATAATCTGCACAAATTTGCGCAGAAAATTAAAAAAAATTCTTCAATGATTGCCAGCAGGGTCACAGATCTGCATTAATTTTTTAATAATTGTTTTTTTAAAAATCTGCACAGATCTGCACTATAAAAAACTTTCCCGATGAAGCTTGTTGATACATTCTATTTTCAGTAAAATGAGCTTGTTGGTAAGTTGATTTTGTTAGTGAATGTAACTGTTAGTGAAGTGCATGTTGGTAAAATCAACTTGTTGGTAAAAAGAAACTTGTTAGTAAATTAAATGCCGGCAAATTTTGTATCAGTAAAAAAAGCTTTTTGGTAAAATAATTGTCAGTGTAGGTTGATGTCTGTGAAGTGATTGTTAGTGATTTGATTGCCATCTGGGTTTGTGAACCATATAGAACTGTATGCTTAGGCCATTTGGAATATAAATAGCTCTGGTTTTGCAGCAGTTTACTAGTTGAATTAGCACAAGTTATGGTATAGGTAATAAATGTAAATTCAAGTACTACTGCAATAATAATATGGATTAACTATTAAAACATAAATTTATATAAGTAATTAATATGGGGAGCGGTCAATTAAAACACGGCTTATGGCATTTTTTGCAAAAATGAGTTAACTATACTTTCAAATAAAGCATGTATTTGACTATATAATTTAGCATTTAAAGCATCGATTTGCATAATAAAATTTTTGTCGATGCCTATTTTTCTAAATGCCGTATGTAATTAGAAGCAATCTAAAAATAGATTTTAGAAATTAGCTTGTTGATCCTTGCTGCATAGTCACAGATAAGAGCTTGTATTATTGGCTAATTCATGTAGATCAAACAGGTTCTACTAATAATAGATCATCATTGTTGTTGTTACACTAAATTTAAAACGTGATTTTCTCAAAATGGAGAAAAAGCCATAAGCCGTGTTTTAATTGACTGCTTCCATATAAAATAAGCAAGCTAATTGTATATAAAAAAAATTTTGTAAGAACTTTTTGTTAAAGCATTTTTATTAGTAAAATTATGAGATATTATTCTTTTTTTAAAAAAATCCTTTACTAGTTTTTCACTTGCCACAAAATGAGCCAACATATATCATAAGCCAATACATGTGTAATATACACATATGTGTTATCTAAATATGCTATTTTATATGATGTAATATTATGTGCCACACTTTGCTGTAATGTTTGTACTATTTTTACTGTACTATTCTATAAAACATTTCTGTGTGTACTACAAGATCCATGCAATTTTGAACATTTCTGATACCAACTTACCACTTTTCTTATAGAGAAAAGACATTCAATCTATATATATAAGTGCCAATTTTGGGTACTTATATAATCAATTCTGATTGGCTAATTTTTGTGTAATTGATTTTAATTGGTTAAAAATCTATATGTTTTCTTTTTTCTATATTAAATACCAATTTTTTGAACTCATATAAACTTTAATCCTTTATAGCTTTTTCAAAACAAAGTATAAAAAAAATTCTCTAACAAAAATATAGTTTATCTAAGAATCTATCAATTTGTTAGAGGTTTTTTGATTTGGCTTGTTTTAAAAAAATTATAGCACTTTAAAGTTTTTATTAATAAATATTGAATGTGATTTATTGTTTAGTTAGTAATTTGAAGAATATTACTATCAAATTGTTTCATTGATTTACAATCTTTTTGTTAATTAAGATTTTAATATTTTTATAGCTTTTTTGCCAAATTTTGATATAGAAATTTAATAGCTTTATTTGAATAGTGAATACTTAAGTAGATATAATAATATCCATTATTGTTACCAATTAGATCAGCAATCTTTTTTGAAATTTTTTAAGGATTATTATTTATATCTCTTATATCATTTAAAATTCCAAAAGATTCATTTCAAAATATTTATTATGACCAATTATAGCAATATTTTCATAAAGTTTTTTGGTCATCTTCTTAGAAAGTAATATATATTTTTAAGAATAGAGTGTATATATTATTTATTATATAATTTCAGTAGTACAATGAGATTTATATAGAAATTAAAAATGTGCTAATAGTTAAACTTTTATAGTTGTAATTAAATTGAAATTAACATTTTACAAACCCAAAATAATAAAATAATACCATTTTTATTGTAAGATATTGTAAAAATATTTTATTATTCAGGCAATTATAGTATTGGTTAAAGATATGGTTGTTTTGCATTAAATTATTTTGATTTTTATATATTAAAATAAATAAGTTTGTATTAAAATTATAATTTTTATGGAATTATTGTACTATAAAAAACTTTGTTATAGAACTTACTGGTTTTTGAGTGAGTTGGTATGTTGTCAAGGTTGAGTTAGTTCATATAAAATTATTGTTAATTTTATCATGAGTTTTTGTTAAAAGTTATTATTCCAGTTGATCTATAGTTTGTTGTTTTACTAATGTACATTATTAATGCTAACTGTATTTCAATAATAAGGGTGCTGACATTTATTACCTAATATCCATTTACTATAGGGGCTTACTCCCCACCCCCAGGTAAGATCTATAAATAGAATTTTAGCCAATCAAATTTAACTAAGGTAAGATTTTTCTTGACCCCCACCCCTAAAATATTACCTAATAAATGTCAGCACCCTAATATTATATATCCTCTTATTATATAACAAATGTTTATTATCTTGTTTTGAACTTGGTTTTGATGTTTTTATGTAGTAAAAGTATTAAATATTCTTTATATTCACAGGCTAAATGAATGATTTATAGTAAGTAAATAAGTTGTTTTTGTAAACTTGTATTATGTACATGTGTAGTAAAATTATTAATGTTCTTTATACTTCTAACAAATTAGTGCAAATAATTATTATTTATAATCTTGTTTTGCAACTTGTTTTGCAGTTTTTTATATACACATGCAATAAAATTATTTAATGTTCTTTATACTTACATGCTAAATGAAATGATTAATATGAATATGGTAAATAAGTATTTATGTTCTTGTTTAGTAAACAAATGTGCAATAAAATTATTAAACGTTCTTTATATTTAAAAACTAAATTATATGAATGAAATGATTTTTATGTAATACTGTAGTAAATAGTAAGAATTTATGTTTTTGTTTGTGAACTTGTTTTTCTGTCTTAAAGTAGTGAATTATTAATGTTCTTATACTTATCTGCTGAATAAAATAATAAATGCAAATAAAAAGATTTGTACATAATGGTAAATAAGTATTTATGACCTTGTTTGTGAACTTATTTTGCTGTTTTTATGTAGTAAAATTATTAAATATTATTTATACTCACAGATTAAATTTGTAAGTAATTATAAATAAGTATTTATGCTATTTTTATGTAGTAAATTTATTAAATGTTCTTTATATTCATAGACTAAATTAATGTGAATGAAATAATTTGCACGTATTAGTAAATAAGCATTTATATCTTATTTGTGAACATATTTTGTTATTTGTATATAGTAAAATTATTAAATATTCTTTATACTCACTGGCTAAATTAAAGCAAATGAAATAATTTGTGTGTAATAGTAATAAGTGTTGCAGCTGATGCTAAAATTTTGGGTATGATTTGAAAATATATGCTCTGCTAAAATCCACATATACTCTTTAATAATCAATTCTAATCTAAACCCTAACTCAACCCTAAAAAAAAGCAGACAAAATTACCCCAAAAAATTTTAAAAAAATTTGTATCAAAAGGTCGAAATTTCAGCATCAGATATTTTTAGCATCAACTGCAACAATAAGTTTTCTATTTTATTTATGAATTTGGTTTGCAGATTTATTTCATAAAATAATTAAATGTTCTTTATACTCACATGCTGAATGAATGATTAATGCAAAAGAAATGAATTTGTTTTGCAGTTTTTATTTCATAAAATTAATAAAGTTCTTTATCTCATGTGCTGAATGAAATGATTAATGCAAATTAAATGATTAGTATGTATAATCGTGTTTTGTGAACTTGTTTTTTATTTTGTAAAATTATTAAATGTTCTTTATACTTACTAACTAAATAATGCGAATGAAATAATTTAATTGATGAATCGCCACTAAACAGTAGTATGATCATAGTGTAACGTGACGCAAATTACTATGTAAATCTTATATGTATGAAATATCAAAATCTCTGCAGGTTCGTCCAAGGAAAGCATTTTATTTTACTAAGTTAATGAGCAATATCGATTAATTGAAAGTTGTAGAGCTCACTGAGGCGAATCTAATGGTGGTTAGATCATCCAAATCGGCCCAGTGGATACTGAGATATCTTCAAAAAACCTTTGGACGACTATATAAATTTTCTATGTAAGCAAAGGTTTGTTTACATATAGTCGGCCAATCGTTTTTTGAAAATATCTCAGCATCCACTGGGTCGATTTGGATGATCTAACCACCTTAGTTTCGCCTCAGTGAGCTCTACAACTTTCAATTAATCGATATTGCTCATTAACTTAGTAAAATAAAATGCTTTCCTTGGACGAACCTGCAGAGATTTTGATATTTCATACATATAAGATTTACATAGTGATTTGCGTCACGTTACACTATGATCATACTACTGTTTAGTGGCGATCCATCAATTAATATAATAGTAAGTAAATAAGTATTTATGCTCTTGCTTTGTGAATTTATTTTGTTATTTTCAGATGTAGTACTTATAGGCTAAAAAAACAAATATATACATATTCATAAGCTTAAATTGCTGAAATAGATCAATAAATGATTACTCTCTGATAATTAAAATTGTGTAAGAAATCTGCTTCAAATAAACTACAAACATTATAATAAAAATAAAAATGACTTACTAATTAATCCATTCACAAAATTTATCTTCATTTTTTCAACGCCAATTCCATAATATTTTATTGATTTAAACTCCAATTCCTAAAAATAACAATAACCTATGTGTTTTTATTTCGCAAAATTATTAAATGTTCTTTATACCGCCTATATGGCATCCTCTGCGAGGTGGTTTTTTTTTTTTTTAAAAAAAAAGCTCTTTATACTTATAACTAAATAATGTAAATGAAATGAATGTAATAGTTAACGAAATCCTGCTTCATATAAACTACAGAAATTAGAATGAAAAATAAATTTTGACTTACTAGTATATCGAGAAATAAAAATGTTCTACTTCATTGTATGCATGTACTGTACGTACTTATGCATAACGTCCATCTAATCTTATTGATATCACATCTATTACGTTATTAATAAAAAAAATTTATTGCTCAGTTAACAGTCCCAATTCTTACAACATCGAGTCCTGTTTACAACCAGTTATTAACAATCAATGGTTAAACAAATAATAAAACTCAATATGACCATATTTAGA
This sequence comes from Gigaspora rosea, assembly GCA_003550325.1. Taxonomy (NCBI): domain Eukaryota; kingdom Fungi; phylum Glomeromycota; class Glomeromycetes; order Diversisporales; family Gigasporaceae; genus Gigaspora; species Gigaspora rosea. Next base: position 185,727 of record QKWP01000889.1, on the reverse strand, counting down.
AGCAAATCTGAATCAAAAACGTAACCATTTTCAAGTAATAATGATTTAATAATATTATGTTTGTTGGTTACGCTCTTGATTCAAAGTCGGACGGACACGCGAGTAATTTTATTTTGACTAGGATAGGATAAAGATACCAGTACGATCACGTTTCTTGTGAAACATGAAATGTGTATAGGGATGGTTGGAATCAACTTTATCTATGTCGCTTATGCTGATTTCCTTGGAATCCTTTTTTGGTAAACGTTATGATTCTCGTTTATCCGTTATTGGAAAAAAGTTAATTTTTTTAATGACGAATGGAGTAATTGTATTAGGTATATCGTTATGATGAAATAGTTGCGTCATTTTTCTTTGAACGTTATTCGAAAAATGTTATGTGTATGTACGTATGTAGCGTACAAAACTTGTGATCAATAAATGTCAAATATTTGAATATGTTGGTTTGCACATCGCTTTAATTATATGTGATAGTTCGTTGGGCTCAAAGTTATTACAGGTTTGAATCCTTTTTTTTTTTTTGCTGTATCATGTGACATTCCATTCGTGAAATTTTTGTGATATACGTGTGTAACGTGAGTATAAATAAATTCAACCTCTCCAATAACTCTTATGAAAGAGAACCTTGTGGGTGGGAATTGGGATTCCGTTTGTTTGTTTAAAAGGGTTAAGTCTCTTTGATTGGGTATCTGGTATATAATATTGACGGCGGTATTTATTCTTATATGCGAGAAAGTATACGAAAGTATGTGTGTATATTGTAACGAATATTTCGATTAACGTAAGATGTCACAAACGAATCATTTAAGCGACCCATTTTTTCAATTTTTTTTCCACTGCTCTCATCTGGTGTCACCCGATGGAGAAATATATTCCTTAAACCAAAATAATGATCGTATTGGTCCTGCACAGCGTCACACGCTGCGCAGCTAACCTAATTATCCAATCGCATCGCATAAAGAGTAGATGTGCATGAACGGCCATCATTTTATAATCACAAAAAAACAATATCTTAAAATAAACTTTTAAACAATTAAAAACAATTATTACATGAATTTTATTCGATAAAGATAGCTAAAAATGATAAACTATATTCGTAAAAATTGTCTATTTTTGATGTGAAAATAGTTTATTTTTGATATGAAAATAGTTATTCTTGATGCAAAAATAATTTATTTTTGATGTGAAAAATAGTTTATTCCTGATGTGAAAATAATTTATTTTTGAGATCAGGGATAAACCGGATAGATAATTATATTGGGAACGAGGCCGACCGAACCGAACCAACCCAACCCTAATCTGGAGGTGATTCAAAATTGAAAACTTTTGCAAGGACAGATCAACCCCTACGAATTCTATAAAGTTACTATTAAATAATAAATAATATAATTATTATAAAATGTTTTTTTTTTAAAAAAAAAAACAAATATCTTAAAAATATTTTTGGATTATAAATTTATGAAAAACAATTTTATTATTACTATAATCTTCTCATAATACGTAAATTATTACACTGAATGCCATTTGCATACACTTTAATGTACTATAATAAATAATTCTAGAATTTGTTAGTTTAATACTAACTCTCTAAATATGCAATATCCTATTAAGTAATAAATTTATTAAAAAGTCCAAAAATTGTATCCTCTAATCAGAACTCTAAGACTTTATAAAGCCTTCATTACAAATTATTTTTCAAAAAACAAGATAAAACTATTATAATAGAATAGAAAACTACATAATAAAATTTAAATAAATATATCTTTACTTTAATGCTTGCTCATTTAGCTGCAGTGATTTCAAAATTCTTAAATATAAAATCTGAATTAATGGAATAGATTGTGACGATTGAATCGATCGCGGTTGTTATGGCGATTGTTATAGGCATTGTTATGCCCATTGTTATTATGAGCATTGTTATTGGCATTATTATGAGCATTGTTATTGGCATTGATATGGGCATTGTTATTGATGTGTTTTGAATCTGGACGATTACCATTGAATCGATCCCGATTATCATGGCGCTGGTTATAGGGGAATTTTGAATTATCTGAATGACTTCCATCGGTGGCAGCAAAGTCTGGACGCTTGTTAAAGTTACCAAAGTTACCAAAGTTACCAAAGTTACCAAAGTTACCAAAGTTATCAGAGTTATGAGAGTTGCCAGAATTATGAGAGTTGCCAGAGTTATGAGAGTTGCCAGAGTTATGAGAGTTGCCAGAGTTATGAGAGTTGCCAAAGTGATCAAAGTTATCATGGTTAAACTTATCAAAGTCATCAAATTCAGGGAAGTTTTTAGGAGTCTTTACTGGATTTGCAGGGAAGTTTTTAGGAGTCTTTACTGGATTTATAGGGAAGTTTTTAGAAGGCTTTACTGGATTTATAGGGAAATTTTTAGAAGGCTTTACTGGATTTATAGGGAAGTTTTTAGGAGTCTTTACTGGATTTATAGGGAAGTTTTTAGGAGTCTTTACTGGATTTATAGGGAAGTTTTTAGGAATCTTTACTGGATTTATAGGGAAGTTTTTAGGAGTCTTTACTGGCTTAATAGGGATAGGCTTAACAGTCTTTACTGGCTTCTTAGGGATGGATTTAGCAGTTTTTACTGGCTTTATAGGGACAGGATTAGCCTTTTCTCCATCTACTTCAGTAGCTGCAACGGTTTGGGTAGCCTTTCCATTTACAGCAGCAGTGGTTCCGGCAACCTTAGCAGGTGCAGTAGTGGTTCCAGCAACGTTTGCAGGGGCGGTAGCAGTGGTTACAGCGGTATCAGCAGGTTCAGTAGAGGTTACAGCGGTATCAATTGGTGCTGTAGTAGTTCCGTCAGCCTTTACAGGCGCAACAGTAGTGGGTTCAGCAGCTCCATCAGGCGCAGTAGTGGTTCCGACAACGTTTACAGGGGCAGCAGTAGTGGTGGCATCGGTATCAGACGGTACAGTAGTGGTGGTTTCAGTAGCTTCAGCAGGTGCAGTGGTTCCAGCAACGTTTACAGGGGCAGCAGTAGTGGTTACAGCAGTGTTAACTGGTACTGTAGTTCCGTCAGCCTTTACAGGTTCTGCAGTAGTGGTTCCGGCAATTTCAGGCGCGGCAGTGGTGGTTCCAGCAATTTCAGATGGTACAGTAGTAATTTCGTCAGTCACTACGGGTGTAGCAGTAGTGGTTGCAGCAACTTCAGATACCGCAGTAGTGGTTCCGGCAATTTCAGCAGGTGTATTAGTTTCATATGCCGCAGTAGTGGTTCCAGCAATATCAGCAGGTACAGTAGTAGTTCCGTCGGCCACTACAGGTGCAGCGGTAGTGGTTCCA
>QKWP01000889.1:130828-181547 GCA_003550325.1 Gigaspora rosea | reverse complement strand
TTCAGCAACTTCAGCAGGTGCAGTGGTTCCAGCAGCGTTTACAGGGGCAGCAGTAGTGGTTGCAGCAGTATCAGATGGTAAAGTAGTAGTTCCGTCAACCTTTACGGGTGCTTCAGTAGTGGTTACAGCAACTTCAGGTGCGGCAGTAGTGGTTTCGGCAATTTCAGATGGAACAGTAGTAGCTCCGTCAGTCACTACGGGTGTAGCAGTGGCAGTTCCGGCAGCTTCAGATGCAGCAGTAGCAGTTCCGGCAATTTCAGTAGGTGCAGTATTAGTTTCATATGCCGCAGTAGTGGTTCCAACAAAATCAGCAGGTACAGCAGTAGTTCCGTCGGCCACTACAGGTGCAGCGGTTGTGGTTCCAGCAACCTCAGGTGCGGCAGTAGTGGTTTCAGAAGATGCAGTAGTTGTTTCAGCAACGATTTCAGGGGCAGCAGTAGTAGTTTCAGTGACTTTAGCAGGTTCAGTATTTTCAGCAACATTTACAGGGACAGCTGTAGTTGTTGCAGCAGTATCAGCTGGTTCTGTAGTAGTTTCGTCATCCTTTGCAGATGCAGTAGTGGTGGTTTCAGCAACTTCAGCAGGTGCAGTGGTTCCAGCAACGCTTACAGGGGCAGCAGTAGTGGTTACAGCAGTATCAGATGGTAAAGTAGTAGTTCCGTCAGCCTTTACAGGTTCTGCAGTAGTGGTTACGGCAATTTCAGGCGCGGCAGTGGTGGTTCCAGCAATTTCAGAAGGTACAGTAGTAATTTCGTCAGTCACTACGGGTGTAGCAGTAGTGGTTGCAGCAACTTCAGATACCGCAGCAGTGGTTCCGGCAATTTCAGCAGGTGCAGTAGTGGTTCCTGCAATATCAGAAGGTATAGTAGTAGTTCCGTCGGCCACTATAGGTGCAGCGGTAGTGGTTCCAGCTACTTCAGGTGCGGCAGTAGTTGTTTCAGCAACTTCAGAAGGTGTAGTAGTTGTTTCGGCAACGATAACAGGTGTAGCGGTAGTGGTTTCAGCAGCTTCATCAGACGCAGTAGTGGTTCCGGCAACATTTACAGGGGCAGCCGTAGTGGTTGCAGCAGTATCAGCTGGTACTGTAGTAGTTTCTTCATCCTTTACAGGTGCAGCAGTAGTGACTTCAGCAACTTCAGCAGGTGCAGTGGTTCCAGCAGCGTTTACAGGGGCAGCAGTAGTGGTTGCAGCAGTATCAGATGGTAAAGTAGTAGTTCCGTCAGCCTTTACGGGTGCTTCAGTAGTGGTTACAGCAACTTCAGGTGCGGCAGTAGTGGTTCCGGCAATTTCAGATGGTACAGTAGTAATTTCGTCAGTCACTACGGGTGTAGCAGTAGTGGGTCCAGCAGCTTCAGATGCAGCAGTAGCAGTTCCGGCAATTTCAGCAGGTGCAGTATTAGTTTCATATGCCGCAGTAGTGGTTCCAGCAATATCAGCAGGTACAGCAGTAGTTCCGTCGGCCACTACAGGTGCAGCGGTAGTGGTTCCAGCAACCTCAGGTGCGGCAGTAGTGGTTTCAGAAGATGCAGTAGTTGTTTCAGCAACGATTTCAGGTGCAGCACTAGTGGTTTCAGTGCCTTTAGCAGGTTCAGTATTTTCAGCAACATTTACAGGGACAGCCGTAGTGGTTGCAGCAGTATCAGCTGGTGCTGTAGTAGTTTCGTCATCCTTTGCAGATGCAGTAGTGGTGGTTTCAGTAACTTCAGCAGGTGCAGTGGTTCCAGCAACGTTTACAGGGGCAGCAGTAGTGGTTACAGCAGTATCAGATGGTAAAGTAGTAGTTCCGTCAGCCTTTACAGGTTCTGCAGTAGTGGTTCCGGCAATTTCAGGCGCGGCAGTGGTGGTTCCAGCAATTTCAGAAGGTACAGTAGTAATTTCGTCAGTCACTACGGGTGTAGCAGTAGTGGTTGCAGCAACTTCAGATACCGCAGTAGTGGTTCCGGCAATTTCAGCAGGTGTATTAGTTTCATATGCCGCAGTAGTAGTTTCAGCAATATCAGCAGGTACAGTAGTAGTTCCGTCGGCCACTACAGGTGCAGCGGTAGTGGTTCCAATAACCTCAGGTGCGGCAGTAGTTGTTTCAGCAACTTCAGAAGGTGTAGTAGTTGTTTCGGCAACGATTACAGGTGTAGCAGTAGTGGTTTCAGCAGCTTCATCAGGCGCAGTAGTGGTTCCGGCAACATTTACAGGGGCAGCCGTAGTGGTTGCAACAGTATCAGCTGGTACTGTAGTAGTTTCTTCATCCTTTACAGGTGCAGCAGTAGTAGTTTCAGCAACTTCAGCAGGTGCAGTGGTTCCAGCAGCGTTTACAGGGGCAGCAGTAGTTGTTACAGCAGTATCAGATGGTAAAGTAGCAGTTTCGTCAGCCTTTGCGGGTGCTTCAGTAGTGGTTACAGCAACTTCAGGTGCAGCAGTAGTGGTTCCGGCAACTTCAGTAGGTGTAGTTTCAGCAGCTTTTCCTTGTGCTTCAGTAGTGGTTCCGGCAACTTCAGTAGGTGTAGTTTCAGCAGCTTTTCCATTTGCATCAGTAGTAGTGGTTCCGGCAACTTCAACAGGTGTGGTTTCAGAAACCTCAGCAGTTGAAGTTCCGATAGTGTTTCCATTTGAAGCAGTAGTGGTTTCAGCAGTTTCAATAGGTGTAGTTTCGTCAGCCTTTCCTTGTGCAGTAGTAGTGGCTCCAGCAATATCAGAAAGTTTAGTAGTTCCATCAGCCACTGCAGGTGCGACAGTAGTGGTTTCGACAACTTCAGGTGCGGCAGTAGCAGTTCCAGCAACACCAATAGGTGCAGTAGTAGCGGTACCGGTAACTTCAGCAATTTCAGCAGGTTCAGTAGTAGTTCCGTCAGCTACTACAGGAGCAGCAGTAGTAGTTTCGGTAACTTCGGGTGCAGCAGTAGTTACTGGATTTGAATCGATAGTTTTTACTGAATTATCGTCATCATTCTGTTTATTTGTTGTAGATGGTATTTCTGTGGCAGCATCTACCGGATTGATGGTGGCAGTAGTTACTGGATTAGAATCAATAGTTGTGTCTTTTCCTTTTTGTTTGTCAGAATCTTCCTTGTCACTGTTCTTATCATTGTGATCACTGGTGACGGTAGCTACTGGATTAGAATCACTAGTTGTTATTGAGTCAGTTGTGGATGGTATTTCTGTGGCAGCATTATTGGCAGTGGTAGTTACTGAATTAGAATCATTAGTAGTGTCTTTTTCTTTCTTTTTGTCAGTATCTTCCTTGTCACCGTTCTGATCTTCCTTATCACTGTTCTGTTTTTTTGCATCTACCTGATCACTTTTTACGGTGGCTACTGGATTAGAATCAATAGTTGCAGCATTTTCGTTCTGTGTTATTGTTGTGGATGGTGTTTCTGTGGCAGCATCTACCGGATTACTAGCGGCAGTAGTTGCTGGATTAGAATCAATGGTTGTGTTTTCCTTATCACTGTTCTGTTTGTTAGTATCTTCCTTATCACTGTTTTGTTTTTTGGTATCTTCATTATCACTGTTCTGTTTGTTGGTATCTTCCTTATTACTGTTCTGGTTTTTGGTATCTTCCTTGTCGCTGTTTTGCTTGTTGGAATCTTCCTTATCACTGTTCTGTTTGTTAGTATCATCCTTACCACTATCCTGTTTGCTAGTATCTTCTTTATTACTGATTAATCCGTTAGAAACTTCTTTATCACTGTTTTGTTTGTTAGTATCTTCCTTGTCGCTGTTCTGTTTGTTGGAATCTTCCTTATCACTGTTCTGTTTGTTAGTATCTTCCTTATCACTATTCTGTTTGTTGGAATCTTCCTTATCACTGTTCTGTTTGTTAGTATCTTCCTTATCACTGTTCTGTTTGTTAGTATCTTCCTTACCACTATTCTGTTTGTTAGTATCTTCTTTATTACTGTTCAATCCGTTAGAATCTTCTTTATCACTGTTTTGTTTGTTAGTATCTTCTTTGTCACTGGTTTGTTTGTTGGAATCTTCCTTATCTCTATTCTGTTTGCTAGTATCTTCTTTATTACTGATCAATCCGTTAAAATCTTTTTTATCACTGTTTTGTTTGTTGGAATCTTCCTTATCACTGTTCTGTTTGTTGGAATCTTCATTATCACTGTTCTGTTTGTTGGAATCTTCCTTATCACTGTTCTGTTTGTTGGAATCTTCCTTATCACTGTTCGATTTGTTGCTATCTTCCTTATCACTGTTCTGTTGATTCTTATCACTGTTCTGTTGGTTGCTATCTTCCTTATCACTATTCTTATCTTTCTTATCACTATTATCACTATTCTTATCTCCTTTATCATTATTCTGGTTGTCAGTATCTGAATCAACTTCACCACGTTTATAATTTACAGGTTTTTTATTAGTTGCGGAATATTTAAGATCTTCATGATTTTTAGCATAATCAAGATCTTTAGGATGGCTTAGATGATTAGGATCTTGAGGATATTCAGGATTATTAGAATTTTTCGGATTATTAGGATTGGTGGGATATATAGGAGTTTTACGTTTAGAACTCTTATAAAGGTATCTTAAACGATGTGAAGGTCTGTTATTGTATTGCGATTTATGATGGTTTAAACCCTGTTTTTTGGGAGTTATTAAAGGTTTAGTTTGATAAGCGGTAATTATGGATAGGAGTAAAATGAAAGTGAGGGCAAACAAAAAGGGAACGGAACGAAAGGGGATCATATTGGATGGTGGAGATGGATTAAAAAATCCAAATTGTCGCAGGGAAAATTGTAAATGAGCAGGGCAGGTTCTATTTATACCGAATTATCATTATATTGTAGCGAATTAATTGTGAATAAAATAAACTGTATATAATTTCATGATTGTTTAGTTTTATTAATATTAAAGAAGAAAAGGATGTAATGTTTTAGTTGGGATAGTATCACTAATATTTGATCCTATTATTAAATTTCTCTTTTTTGAAATGCAATGCAGCTAATAATTAATACAATTCCCTCAAGGAAATAAATGTTTATACCACATAGATAAAAGAAGAAATGAATATGAGGTACGTACGCATATGTTTGCATCAATACTGTCGCTTATTTTATTATTACCAGTTTCATGAAACAAGGCATGCTGTTGATTTATGTAATGAATACTATGTTATCATATAATTTTTGGATTGTAAAAAATAATAATAACGATATGCTGATATTAACGAGAGTACAATTAAATTAAAATCATTTGACCAATATAAAATACTGCAAGGATTAACATATTCATATTTCTGGAATAGCCGAGTTGGTATATTACTGTAATAAATGTCTTGTACGTTTTACTAATTATAATATGAAAATTTGAAGCAACGCTATTTTATTTTTTTATTTATTTTTTTTTATGGAAGTAAAATTGTCAATAAGCGACTTTGTTTTTTTCATCCTACTGAATTAGGCAATTTGCTAACAATAACGTTAACGTTACAATTTCATTAAAAGCTTTGCAACTGTGTAATTGCTCCGTTAATGATGATATTCATGTGGTTATACCATGCACAATATGTAAACATCAACAATCATGTTAAATTTATTCATGTTTTTATTTGTTAAACTGATTTATAATTAAGCATATTACGTCCCAATTCCCGAAATTTAATCATTGCGGCAATATTATATGCGCTTTTTATGTGGATTTTTCTAATTAATGATATCAATAAGAAAAAACTTTATTCCTGTAATTGCAAAATTATCTATATTAATGCTATAAGTAAAAAAAAAAAAAAAAAAAAAAAAAAAAAAATTAATTAACTGTCAAGATTTCGAATTGTCGGAATTTTTGTAATATTTCCCAAAATAACTGTACCGCGACTATCATCTTACAAACAATATTCACCTGTCATATTTCAGTATATGAAATCAAAAACATCTCACCGTCCCGATACTATATTTGTAAACGCCTAAAAAAAAGTAATTTACACAAATCTTGTAAAATTATTTACCTTGTGTTTAGGAGTACTTCAGTAGTACTTCCGAAAATTTTTATGCCTCAGAATAAGTTTAGATAACCGCTTTTTTTATTTTGCATTTTTTGCTTCGTCATGCTAATTCGGATTGGTCAAAAGATTGCAACCCCTTATTTTGATGTGCTGGTGCCTAATTGTTAATGAAGATAACGGTAAATATAGTACAAATTATATGGTTCGTTTGTTAATAGTAAGGATGGATAGATTTTGATGATGTCGCGTGAACTTTCACCGTCATTATCATTAAGCTCCAGGTACATGGACAGTTTTTTAAATACAATAAAGGCAATACTTATTCATGTAATATTACTGAAATACATATATTCAATGCTCAAAGCAAATTACGCACGGATGCGTTTTTGCTTTGACACAAATCACGCGTATCATCTCCTTTATTGGCACAGTAACGATTTATGTGAACATCCCTTCTCTAATGTTACAGTGCATCAGATTTTTACAATCTAGATTTTATGACACAATTATTTTGATGCCAATTAATTTTATAAAGCATTTACTTTTTTTAATTGCTAATTTTTATATATTATGCTCTTTCACACCCAAACTTTGATAAAATTTAAATTCGGACTTAAAAGAAAAAGTTTAGTAGTACGACATTGTTACATATTTTCGCTAAAAAAGGGAATAAAACAAAACTTTCCTATGCACATATTATGCTCTTTCACGCCCAAATAAAACTTAAATTCGAACTTTAAAGGAAAAAAGGCTTGGCCGTACGACATTGTTACATATCTTTATTTAAAAAAAGAAATAAAACAAAATCTAGAAAATAATAGTTTTCTAGGAAGAATATTCTTCTAAGAAAAATGCCTAACAAATGGACTAAAATTTACACCGCATATAATAAAAGAAGTCATCAAATTTTAATTTGTTTATAATAAGCATTTGTGTCGTATAACATTGTATATAAACAAAATTTTTATATAAATCTAGGAAAATGTCCTGAAGACTTCCATGCCATATATAACATATATAATGAAAGAAACCATCAAAATTTTATATGTCAATAATAAATATTTGTGCAGTATAACATTATATACTTTTTTATTTTTCTATTTATTCATTAACTTACAACGGCTGGCTTATTAATGATAGTAATGCGAACTGATAAAGAAGACAAAACCAATCAAATAATAAAAGTAAAAATTCTCAAATTTAAGGCCACACAAAGTTGATTTTCATTTTGCATTACATGGTATTCCAAAGATCTGGTCGGCCGGTCGGATTTTTTATTAATTTTTTTGCTTGCATTATATGAAATTTGATGTCAGACCTATCGGGGAATTGGAGATTTCATCGGATAAAACCTAATAGGCAACAATTCGTCTAATTGGCCTGATGTAAATCAATCGCCCGAATAACAGAAAAATTTTAGTGTACAGTGCGTATATTTTTCCGACATCCGATTGGCTCGGCAAAAATTAGCGTACAGTACTTACAGTACGTTTAGTGCCGTACGCGGCACATAACTAGACCGAACATTTCACTTATGAAAAATTGCCACAGAAGCCATTTCCAGCTTTAAACGAAACGTTGATATTCATTGTACAAAAGAATCCCAAAAAGATCCTACACCTCATGGATTTTGCTTAGTAAAATAAAATATATTAATATTACTGTCTATTGAACCACGCAAAATTATACTGTAGAGTGAAGGTACATAAGATCCAGATTTAAAATTAAATTTGGTCGGCTCTTGTAGAGGTAATTACAGTATATCTCTTCAACTGATTAATACTATATATTAAAATTTTTTTACTGAGTCTTATCAGAAAATGGCGTTATTCAGTAATGTAAACTAAACTAGATGAGTAGCATATAGATTTTTTTTTTTTGCTGAATATTACTCAAATACTTAAACAGGTGTTACACTGTTCAAACAGAATATATATAAATCCAACAAAGTTAACCGATGTTGGGTGACTAAAGTAAATTGCTTTGCAAAAATTCAAGTGCCAAATATTAATTATGTATGATAATTAAATTTATCGATTACACTTAAATTATTTAATCAATTTAATTATGATGCAAACCATATAATCAGTTAACAAGGGGTTATAAATGAGATAATATAAATGAAATTCGAAGATAATTTATTAAAAAGAAAAAAGCTCGATATATTATTTTAATGCAAGTTTATAATATTTGTTTTATTGTAATTTTAATTTACGTGCGGTTTAATAATTGATTTCAATTTTTTTTTGATGTAAAAAAATCACAATTTAATTGCATCACTTGTCGCGCAGCTATCCTTATTCATAAAATCGGTGAAAAAAAATAATCTTGAATCTTATGATTTAAAATTAGATCGTGAGTAAAATTGTTTTATTCTTTTTGCACTTCGTGAGAAATATCGTACACTAATCCGAAATTAAAGTCAACAGATGATCACGCAATATAGATAATGTTAAAAAAGACTAACCCATATTTGTTTTAATTTAAAATTCGAATTAAAATAAAAACAAATTAGTAATTTATTCATTTTTCAATTCTTCAGTTTTCTCCCTCACAACGCAAAATAACTCAATTTTAACCACATATTGTGATTATTAGAATAGCGAACGAGTTTTTATACAGTAATCACGATAGAAATCACAATATTCTCAATGCAAATTCAACCTTAAATATATATTATGCATTGAAATAGGTTCGAAACAGAACTTTTTATAGTAATTTATGTTAAAAATTACGAATAGCGAATAAGTTTTGTAATTGAATTTTTTTTACAGTAACTAATAATAGAGATCACAATTAACTACATCTTGCTGATCTCCGTTTTATTACAAATTATACCCATACCCTATTTTCAGCGGCTTAAATAAGAAAACAGATTATACTGTACACGAACGTATACCAACTATTGTCGTTCCTTACTTCACGAACCTCCTGTCTTACCTCAGTTTCACTTAGATTTACATTTTAAATTTTTACAAACAATAAGCTTGACGTCTCAAACCATCAAACCACGCCACCGTGGGTACACTTTACCGTTAAGCAATTTACTTCAAACCTCACTATCGTGAGTAACAATACTGGAAAATTCTCTACTCAAGACTCTGGCTACAAAAACTAAACTATCTGGATACGTGGCTCTAGTATCCTCAATACGAGGCTCTAGTATTCTCAAAATTGCCTCTGACATTTTACACACATTAAAACATTTTTTCAAAAGTGGGCGATTTGGTTTGCCCCCATCAAACATACAATTACATCATCGATTACTAATTTCAGTACGATCTACATGTAAACATTAGATTATGCGATGCGATGTTATGCGCATAATTTGCTATTTTTTCGCTTCGCATGTGCTTCGCATAATCAAGCAAAAAAAAGCATAAATCACGTGAATAAATATGATTGGTTGTTGGGAATATGTTAACTTCATTCGGCAAGCTTTAAAATTTGTAAATTGGGTGACAGAGTGGTGAGGTGACAGAATGTAAGTTCCGAAAAGTTCCGATGTAGAAAAATGAATGAACTTAGGTAGTGCCGTTTATTACGTAATTTCGAGGGGGGGGGGGGGGGGGGAAGCAGTCTATCACGTCTATATATTATATATAAAAATTATTATTGGCTGCTAATAGATCACGGGGGGAGGGGGTATGACCTCCTAATAAAAATTAATTACGTAATAAACGGCACTTCCCTTAAATTAGCATAGTTGAGGTAAAACTTTTGACAAATGTCCGAGAAATTCCGAAAAACAGAACTAAAAAAAATTAATTACATATAATAAAAATCGCATAATCGACCATTGATCGCATAATTTTAAATTGATTTCGCATCCATCGCATAATCAACCTCAATTCGTCCGCATAATTTACCTCATCGCATCGCATAATCCTGGACACCCTACCCCAAAGTTGAGTTATTTTAGGACGAGTTTTTTTTATTTGAATTATATCACGATTTGAATCACATGATATTGCTCTACCCCGTGATTTGTCTGTATAAACATTAGTGGTAGCTCTCCCACGAAAATTTTACCCCCCACGTGACTTTGACCAATCAAATTTTAAGATCAGGTGTAACGTGAAGTCAAAACAAACGTCTAAGTAAAAAGTTGCGCGTAAAAATAAACCTCGTTATAGTTAGGGTTAGGGTGAGGACAACGTAGGGTTAGGGTTGAGTTTATTAGTAAAATTTCACAAGGAATATTTTTAATTAGGCCGCAGAAGGTGGTTTCCTAATTAAAATTTAGAGCTATTCGCGTTTTTTTGTAAAAAAGTTGTTTCGCTTCGATTTTTACGTTACACCTGATCCTGAAATTCGATTGGTCGAAATCACGTGGGGGGTAAAATTTTTTGTGGGATAGCTATGGGCGTTGTAAAAACCCAGAAAATTTTAAGGTCATAAGATTATTCTCTAGGATTTTGGGATTCTAAAATGTCCTTGAGCATCAAATTTGAGTTCTCATCGAGCTGTAACCAAAAAAAAAATTTTGCGATTCATTTTTAATAGTAAATTACTATTAAAAGTGAAATCGCAAAATTTTTTTGGGTTGCAAATGTGCGCAACTCGATGAGTACTCGGTCAAATTTGATGCTCAAGGACATTTTAGAATCCAAAAATCCTAGAAAATAATCTTATGCCCTTAAAATAAAATTTTCTGGGTTTTTACTGATTATATCTTCGCTCAAAGTTATAATTACTACCGTATTTAATTTTTAATTAGGACGATCAAAAGTTTTACATCGGGTTGAGCAATTTCATGTGATTCAAATCGTGATATAATTCAGTGATGATCACTCCTGGTATAAAAAAATTCGTCCCAAAATAACTCAACTTTGAGGTAATACATAAAATTAAAAAACAAATGGAAGTCAGTATAGAAATTATGATATTTCCAATGCAAATTAATCAAATATTGTGGTCATCAGAATAGCAAGTAAGTTTTACAGCAAGATTTTATGCAGTAAATCGCGATAGAAATTTAATCGAACTAACTCAATCTTAACTATTCGATTTTTCTCGACCTAATCTACTCACCACAGGGTGGTCACCATCGGTTTATGTTACTGTTCGCTTGCTCTACTTACTAAAATGATACCTGGTGAAATCAATTTGCTAATTTTCTAGAACATGTTATTTTTTTTTTTTTGTGGACTTTAAGTTTATTTCGGCACCTTTAGCTAGCCGTCATACTTCCAGCCACTAACCTATTTAATTCGTGCTGCTTTATATAACTTGATAGATTATATCATATTAAGGTTTTTATTTGAATTAATATAATTAACAACATTAAAATATGAATTTTAAATCTGGTCTTATCAAAACTGTAAGAGCGCCAGCGGCCCCATTTACACTTGTAAATACTATGAATGCTCGTAAATATTATGAATATTCGTAAATATAAATACAGCCAAACCTCGTTATAATTACACTTGATATAGTCTCAACCTGGATATAATTTTTAAGCTCTACTTACTGAAGCCAAGAATAAACATCGGGTTGATCCGTGTTGATCCTATAGCTGATTGGCTGCACGTGACTGGAATCCAACACAAAATCGTGTCCATTGCTGTACTATAGAGCCTATAATTAGGGTAGCTGCGAGACGCAGTCGCGCTAAAACCAGGAACGTACTAAGAATGACACTACAGATCGTTTTTGAAAATTAATATATTTTAATTATTGCAGTTGATGCTGACTTGAGGCCATTTATGATCATATGATATTCTAGTTTGGTAGGAATAATGATTTTTTTAATTATTCATTTTAAGAAAGTCTCAAAATTATATGGATGAACTCTCATTCAGAAGGGTATTTTTTCTCATGATTATTATTTACACACAGTCGTATGCATGTATGCATCGTAATAATGTAATGCATAGTTATGTAAAGTATTATCATAATTAGGGTAGCTGCGCAGCGTGTGATGCGGTGCAGGACCAGCACGATCACGCGCGTTAAGTTCAAAATGTATGTTAATATTTGTCAATAATTTGTTGAATTTACCGAACTTTTTATCCGTATCTAGACACTGGCTCATTTAGCGCAAATAAAAATAAATTAATCAAAGGCAGACCATTAGTTTGAGTGCTTCATTATTCAGTAAGTAACATATAGTATTTAGTTAGAGATGGTTTATTATCGAATGTCGATTTTTAAAAAATGAGTGCCGCAAAGCAAAAAGCTGTAATTCAGTTTCTAAAAATTATTTTTGCGGCATTCAAAACTCATAAATGTACGTATCATAGTTAAGATGTCACAATGGTGTAACGTCTCAATTTTTCATATATTGATTATTAATTCACTTACGAATTCATGACGAAACTAAAGGTGATAATTACAGATTTGATAATTGTATGATCAATATTAACTATATCAAATTTTATAATCAATAACGTCAAGTTGCATAATATTGCATAATCGACTTATGACGTAAAAATGTTGACTCCTTCCAAAAATGAATAACTGAAAACCATTACTTCTACTAAAAAAGGATTCTGCGAAAATCAGCATAGGCCACGCCCAAAAACATTAATTAAACCATCCCTCACACATTTCATGTGATCGTACTGGTATATTGTAATCGTGAATAAATGAAAATCATTATTCCAACCAAAAAGGATTTTTCGTAGTGCATCAAAAAAAGTTGAACGGAACCATCCCTCTCACATTTCATGTGATCGTACTGGTATTATGAATCATTTTTTAATAAAAGTTGGCTAAAATTTAAACCCGATTTTACTTTAAATGGCAAGCCATTGATCATAATAATGAAGTATTACAAATGACATCAGATTATCACTTCAATAAAGTAAATGATTGGCTTACATGTGCCGCTGCGCGGCACATGTAAGCCAATCATTTACTAAGGAAGAACGAATTTTTGCATCTTATGACCAATTTACGAAAAGTTTTGATTGGGTTAGAGTGGAAGTTAATACATGATCTACATGCTGCATAAACCGCCGCATAAATATACTCCTAAATTTCACTTCGCTTTAACCTCCTTCTAAATTTTATGTTACATAAAACAGGTAATGATCATGAGAAAAAATGTACACCAATCAGCTTTAAGATTTTGCCTTCGATTTAGATGCCAGTAAAACCATACACTTACGTTCCTGGTACACTTACGTTCCTGGTAAAGTTGATCTTTATATAGTCACAACTTTTTATAATCACCGATTCTTGTTTTCCCAAGCTGATGATTATACCAAGGTTTGACTGTATTATGATCGAATATTTATTAATATTCGACTATATTTATAAATATACAGTAGTATATTTGAAAATAAACATTATGCTCCCATTATTTTTAATCAGCATCTATTGTCGATATAGGCGTTAGTTTTCGAGTTTTTTTTTCTTTTTTTTTTTCTTGCATATCTGTGGATATGGTCATTTGTAAACAAGGAACCCATCGTCAATAATTCTGATCAAAGTTGTACATCATTTGGCCAGATCTATGAAAAAAAAAAACAACTTTAAATGTGATCAATTTTGACCAGAATTGTGGACGATGGATTCTATTGATCATATTCACATTTTCCGGCATTATAAAGCCGACCCGAATACCAGGTTTCCTGAATTATAAAAAATTACACTGCGTAGCCTCTCAAAAATACTACTTGGCCTGTGGAGTGACCCATTCCTAGTCTTTACCTAAGTTAAACTTTAAGTTTTCTTTTGGGTTTTCTATTACCGCCACATTTGATATCATTGCTACGTAACTAAATTTAGTTTGTATGACAATATTTCGTCGATAGAGCATTCCAAGATGTAAAAATTAGTGTTATAATCCGATTACTACTTGGCCAAGTTATTGCCTTGAAACGCTTTATAAAGTTGTGTTTTAGAGGCATCATTTTTTTGCATGTTTTTCTATGACTTCTCTACATATGTTACATCACCTGTAAAAGCATTAATCAAAGTCGATGTTTTTTCACTAATTTAAAAATTCTTTTTGGGAGCTGTTAATATGTAATTCCCGATGTAAACTCTAATTAGAGCTTGTACCCGTATAAGTGTTACCCGGGTAATCCGGTTAACACCTGTCAACCGGGTCATAGCTATCGTTAACCGGGTGACCCGGATTAATTATCCATAAGCATGATAATGTGACGTACAAACGTATGTACAGTACGTATGTCCGTTGGGAGTGAGGTCATTTTAAATATTATTATTTAAACCCAGTTTATTTTCCGACGGCCTCTAGCCGTTGGAGAATAAACTGATTATGTTACAGCTATTATCATGATTCTCGGGGCACCTGTAAAATTTGCCGAATGATTTTTAGGCCGGTTAAACTTATATATTAAATTTTATACATAAAAATTAAATAAATTTATCAGTTACCATTATCATTATACGTAGTTTTTTTAAAAAAAATGCATATAAGAGAATTTATGATTTTGCATCAACCAATCAAAAAAACCGGGTTACCCGGATTATTAAGATGACCCAGCTTATAATGTTGTAAACGGGTGAGTAACCCGGAGCTTAAATTTTTTAACGAGTACAACCTCTAAAAAAATTACATACCATTAAGAGCTACCTCAATTTTGCATTAGCCAATCAAACAAACCGGGTCAACCGGGTCACCCGGGTAACCCGGATTTTTTAAAACAATCCGGTTTGTGACCCGGTAATAATCTGGTAAACGGGCGGGTTATCCGGAATTTGAAATTTATTTCGGGTACAACCTCTACCCGGATTATTAAGATGACCCAGCTTATAATGTTGTAAACGGGTGAGTAACCCGGAGCTTAAATTTTTTAACGAGTACAACCTCTAAAAAAATTACATACCATTAAGAGCTACCTCAATTTTGCATTAGCCAATCAAACAAACCGGGTCAACCGGGTCACCCGGGTAATCCGGATTTTTTAAAACAATCCGGTTTGTGACCCGGTAATAATCTGGTAAACGGGCGGGTTATCCGGAATTTGAAATTTATTTCGGGTACAACCTCTAACTCTAATTATAGCCTTATTCATACTAAAAATTCTATGAAATAAATCTGGAATCAGCTTTTGGTTGATTCAAAATTCTCTTTCAACCAAGTTCGATTTAAAAATTCATTTATACTTCAATTTGAATTTGTAGTCTAAAGTTTAAAAAATTTATCATCTTACTAAGGAACAATTGCAAACCGAAATATCTTGAAGAAAAATGAGATTTATTTAAAAGCACTTTGTTTATAAATATTTTTTCGTTATAACAAAATTAATTATTATTACAAGCGCAGAGATTATGGTCGATTATGGAATGTCGATCTTTTGTTTTGTTTGATCGTGCCGATTATGAAATTTTTTTTTGTTATACAGACTTGACAGAATACTTTAGAACATTAATAATATGGGAAAAATTACAGCATATGTTTATAATTTCTAATATTAAGTAATCCAACGAAGGAAGTTTGAGAAGTTTATTCGGCAATATTCTAACCTGAAGAAATAGCTATTGCATCGAAGAAATTATTTATTAATTTGAATTTTGCAAAAAAAGATTCTAAGGAATTTGTAAATATGATTGGTAATCTTTCATATAAGAATATATAAAATTCAATATTTGTATATATTTTTCATAAATTTTGTTTTATTACAATTTTTCCATAGTAAATCATTGCTCTTTCATTAATTAACTGCTCGGCATAACTCAAAGTAAAATATTAATATAACAAAATTTTTGGCCCTTAATTTATATATTACTGTATTAATAGAACAGAACTTGTGCATAAGCACTACGGAATGTTTTCAAAACATGCCAATGGAGTCATTGAATATGTAATCCTTTACAAAAAATGCCAGGATTTGTATCAAAAAATCTATTGTAAATAAATGAAATATATAATTGTCGCATAGTTTTGGGTAACACGTGAATAAGTGGCACGAGGTCAAGATTGGATGATCTTCGCCAGTACAGTAATTTTGGTAATTCAAAGGTATGAGTAATTATTTTTGAATCCAGATTATAATGTTATTAGGTCGTATTTATAAATTAGTCCGGGTTCAAAAATAATCATTCATATTGTATTTAGAAATGTAGTAATCAGAAGTAACTTTATTCTGAAATACGCAATTTCATAATTAGGAATTCAAAACATGTATTCATTTAGTAATTCATTAGTAACTTACCATAATCAAGAAATATTTATCGATATTTCAGAATGTCGTAATAAATAAAAAGTCTTTAATTTAAATTGTCATATAATTATGAATTTAGAATGCTGTAATCAGTAAGTAATTTTGAATGTCGTAATTTAATTATCCGACAAACTCTTATGATCATGAATGTATTTCTTTCTGTTATTTTTTTCATGTGCTACGAAATAATCACGTTTACTTCAGCCGACAACTCCCTACCAATCATGATCATAAATTGTCGGATAACACCATTATTGGGCAAATTTTTGAATAACGGTAAATTGGCTCAACCGGGCAAATGATTGGCTGACACGTGCCGCTTTGCGGCACGTGTTCGTTTGCCCGGTTGAACAAATTTACCGTTATTCAAAAATTTTTGCCCAATAATGTATACTTACTGTACAGTTACTATGCATTTAAAATTTAAATTTATTACGCCTTCCGGCGTCCCTTCATAGAAAGGGTTTAAAAAAAAAAAAAATTTAATTTTTGTATAGATATGATAGAACGTTAAGACGCACAAACCCAAAATTCCACAGTTTTTCGGTTACAGCCAATATGTAGTTACTGCACATTAAGAGATATGCTGTTACTGCGCATTAAGAGATTTAAGTTTTCGCACACTGATAGAACGTCAAAATGCACAAACCCAAAATTCCCATAGTTTTTGGTTACAGCTAATCATCAAAAACGTTAAAGCACACAACTCAAAATTCTTGGTCACATCCAATCAAAAACGCTAAAACTTACAATCTCAAAATTCCCACAGTTCTCAGTTACAGCCAATCAAAAATGATAAACCGAAATTACAATAATTCCAACATTAGTTACTGTTAAATTTTGTTGCAGAACATGCTCATTATCTTAATGACCTCAATATTTGGACAAAGGCAAGTTAATTTGTGTTGGAATTTTGTAATTTCTATTATATTACTATAAAAATTCTGTTACAAAACTTACTGGCATATGATGTGTAGCTAAAAAAGTTTTTGTACATAGGACTTATTTGCCACCAAGTGACCTTAGTATGTAGTTATAAGTTAGTTGCATTAAAAATATCATGTTACCAAAAAAAAAAAATTGTTACATAACTTACTCATTGTTCTAATAATACGAAATAGGTAAAGTTGAGATGATTTGTATTGGAATAGAATGTTGTGATTTCTTTTGGAATAAAATGTTGTAATTTCTATTGTGTACTGTTGTAAAAATTCTGTTACAAAGCTTGCACACCATTCAGGTAGCAATAAAAAGTGAGTTAGTTGTATTAGAATTATCAAGATTCTGTATGAGCTAAAAAAAATTCTGTTACATAACACACAATATGTAACTAAGGTTTTTAATTTTGCATTGAAATTATAATTTCTATCATGAATGACTGTAAATCCTGTTACATAATCACCTTTTTATTCAGTAACCACAGTATGGAATTAAAATTGAGTCAATTTGCATTAAGGGCATTATTAGTTACTGAAAATATTTGTTCAAAGCTTAGCTATGATTTTAGTAACATGCAGCATGTTATTGTAGAATAGGCTATTGTGGTTATATTGGTAATAGCAAAAAGTAAATTAGTTTTATTAAAGTTACAACCTTAAGATAATATGTTTTAAAGTTAAATTTGTATCAAAATAATTGTAGCTTCTATCAAGAATTACTATAAAAATTCTCATGCAAAACCTGCTTATTATTTTAATAATCACAATATGAGTTTAGAATTGAGTTAGTTCACATTGAAATTATTACAGTTTCAATCATAAACTACTATTATAAACTTTATCATTCTAGTAATACACAATATGTGACTCACTAACACATATTATTAATATTATCTATATCTTAGTTGATTCAAAAATACAATGTGCACATAATAAATGGACATCTAATTGTTAAATTTCAAAGATACAAAGTGCATGGAATAATCAGAAGTCAATTTTTGCAAAATATAAATATAAATAGATAACAACTAATTATTAATTTATAGAAATAGATCAATTATGAATTATAATAAATCTATTATGATAACAGTTTGAGAATCAGTTAGTTAATTGTTCAGGTCACCAACTAACATAATACAAAACATGAAATCAGAAAAGACTAGAGATGTGCCTTATGCATTATGCATGCTGCATTATGCAATGCATAATACTACATAATGTAATGCAAGACTTGTAAAATTTACAAATGCACATAGAGATTATTATATAATTTTGATTCAATTAAAATTATGTAATTGCTTTTATTCTAACAATATTTTTTTTAAATTAGAACTTATAAATTATTATATTCCTTTCAATTTGCCATAATAATTTTTTAGTAAACAAATTTTTTGACCAAACTTCTATTACTATATATTGTAGTCTTCTGATTTTGCTATTTAATATTTAATAGCTAGTCTAATTTAATATATACAGTAAGTTACTATATTAGTAATACAATTTAACTTAACTACTTTTGAACTTTCTAATAATTTGCTCTTGCTAATTTTAGCAATTTGAAAGTGTGCTATTTATTATATACTACTATATGTGCATTATTATTATTTTTAATAAAAAACTAATAAAGTAATTATATTATATAAAGATGCAGAATTGCATAATGCATCATGCTGCATAATGTCGCATTATGCAATGCAAAGACAAAAAAACTTGCATTAACATATTACTAGAAAAGACATGTTAGATTTGGCTTAGTTATTAAATAAATGTAGTTTACAATTTATTTATAATTTAAAGGCTTTATTATTTAAAAAAAGTGAGTACTATTCTTTCTAAAGGGCCAAAGAGCCTTTATTTATAATTATTGAACCCAACAATTTATATTACAAAATTATCTATATTACTATAATCATTAATATACTTTAGATTGACCTTATAACCAATATTACTATAATTCCTCTTATCACCGATTTTATTCTAATTGCTTATATTCTTAGTTCAAGTTATCTAAAATATCTACCAGATCAGAGTTAGTCCTACTGTAATTTACTATAAAAGATACCTCTTTGATTGGTACCTTTTTTGATTTGTACTAGGTATATTCAAGGTTATTGAATATAGTATTTTGTAAGGTATCTGGGTACAAATTAATAACTACTTATAACATTGCTATTTTTTAAACAAGCAATAAATATTATTTAATTTTTGTATACCAGGAACTGAGTAATACAATCACAAAGTGTATTGTTTATACACTGTTTGGAGTGGGATTTGTCTACAAAATCTTAAGTTTGATTGGTCTGCATAACTTATTTATCAAATTTTGGTTATTTTTTATACATGAATACATTATACTATTATTCTTCACATATAAATTTATCATGCCTTATATTCTAACATAACTGCATATATGAACAATATTATAGTTGCAATAACTAACAATAGTAAAAGCAAAAATTTTCACCACAAAAATTGGTAAACTGATACAATTTTATTTGTCTATTTACCTGATATTTGGTATTTTTATTTTTTTTGTAGGATCTTTTATTGGGTTGATAAAATGATAATCTAATTTTAAAGAAATTTTTACTATTAAAACACAAATGTCGCTCTGTTTTACTGGCCAGTCAAATATTTGAATATGGTTACACCAAAATATGACTTATATCAAAGCACAAATGTCTGTCTATTCCACTGGCCAATCAAGTATTCATAACATGGTCATACCAAAATAAGGCTTAGATCAATGTCTTTTTAATGCTCTATTCTACTGGCCAGTCAAGTATACTAATGTGGTCACACCAAAATAAGGCTTATATTAATGTTTTTTAACACCTTAAACAACTCTTAAAATTATAAAAATGTGAAATTTCCAATTATTTGATTATAATAAATACAAACTATTTTAGTTAAAAAAAAGTTAATCAAATATTTCACTAAACGTGGAAGAACTAATTAATAACAGTCAGACTCAATGTAAAGAGCAGACTTTAGCTTCTTGCACAACTGTGAGAACCGAGTATACGGCGAGCGCCTCTACAGAAGACAACTATAGTACTTCAGATACCATATCTTCATCTCCCTCTGAAGTACAACTCTCCTTTAATACTTTTCTATCACTAACTGCTACTAGTTCTAACAACTACCCAATACCAGAAATCTACGATGAATCTTTACTTGAAAAAGACTTCAGTGATGAAGAAATTGAAATACCCACAAACTCCTTGAGTGAAAGAAACTACATTAATCCCAATCTTAACCTTCTTGAAATATATGACCCAAAAGCATGTTATAACAAATTCCTTTATTACCATAGACTACAAACACTCCCTTCTCCACAAACTGTGGGTTCTTTCTTGCATTACATACAAAAATATTATTCTATGTTCTATTCAAATCAATATATAAAAATTTCTATCAAACCACATTCCATATTTGACCATATTTTCACAGAAGCACACATATACCTTCCATATGAAAATTTTATACCAGATCACATAATATTTCCACCTTTTGAAGATCTACTATATTACTCTGATGTAGAGCTTAAATCACCCAATAACAAATTT
Source organism: Gigaspora rosea (assembly GCA_003550325.1). Lineage (NCBI taxonomy): Eukaryota > Fungi > Glomeromycota > Glomeromycetes > Diversisporales > Gigasporaceae > Gigaspora > Gigaspora rosea. Next base: position 160,960 of record QKWP01000889.1, on the reverse strand, counting down.
CAAACACCAATCTTCACAGATAGTTTCTTTTTCTCAACACCCAATCTACAACATTATACAACATTAAATCCCAATACTAATACAAATTCTATATCTGATATTCAAACTAATATGAACAATCCTAATATACCTCCTATACCAAATTAAACTATAATACTTGAACCTGAATATATCTCAATTCCTATAAAAATAGCCTCACTTAATACAAATGGTCTTCTACAACCAACAAAAAAACTTTTAATTGAATAAACTTTAAACCAAAACCTATATGATATCTTTGGTCTTTCAGAAACTCACTTAACCCAAAAAGATGGCAAATTTTTAAACAACAAAATCAAAAACTATACTAGCTTCTGGAGCTCCTTTTCCAATCCACATCAAGCTGGTGTAGGGATTTTTATCCATAACAAAATCTCCAAATATGTTGCTCGTATACACAATTTTAATGGCCATATAATAGGTCTTGACCTTCATTTTAAAAATACTCCTATTAGGCTACTTCAAATCTATATTCCTACTACTGAGAAAAAACAACTCCGAAAAGAAATACAAGAACAAATTATCACAATGTGCCAAAATACTAAATATCGATATATAATTATGGGAGACTTTAATAGTGTTCCTAATCCTCGTATTGACCGTTCACCATCTAAGAAAACATCAATCCCAGAAACCCAACTTATTAAATATCTTATTAGTCACCAATATAAAGATATCTATCATTTTTTCTTCCCTAACTCCCAAAATTTTACATTTCAACGTTCAAATATTCAGAGTAGAATAGATCAAATCTGGACTAATCTGAGTATTACAAATATAGATTATACAGATATTCTCTCAAACAACCTTTTTGAATCAGATCACAACACTATCACACTAGAATTATCTGTTATAATTAACAAACCAAAACCACGCAAACAACACAAAAGGAAAAAGTTTCTTTGGAAAAATAGCTCCAAAAAAGATCTAGAAAATTATGCAAACCAAACCACACTCAATTTGCAAAAACTATATATACAAATAGACCAAATCGTTAACCAAAACCAACTTAACAATTTCTGGAATAAACTTCAAAAAACCCTTATTAAAGCTGCCACCAAACATATTCCCTTTCACAAAATTAATACTATTAAGGAAATCAAAGAAACCTCAACATCAAAACAAACTCCTCTTTTCTATAGATTTAAAGAAATACAATATCTCAAAAATCACTTTTCCTCTCCTAACTTTCTTTCACTCTGTAAAAAATATATTTCACAATACTCTGACTGTCTATTTCAATTATCAACACCTACTTTATTACAAATTAAAGAAGAATTCCAACAAATTAAAACTGCCCTTAATATTCAACAACAACAAACTATCTACAAAGAGATTCAACAAAAAATCGAAATCCGTAACAAATCCTTTTTAGAAACTCCAAAACTTTTCTACAAAAAAATCCTTGAAAAATACAATAACATACATATCGATAGACTATCTCTTGAAAACTCACTCCTTACAGAACATAATGAGATTCTTAATGCAATTCATAACCACTTCACTGAATACTTTAAAGAAAAACCTCTCCAACCAATTTTACTCTCCTCTGAATTTTACTATCTCTATGAACCACATCCTGAATATGAAAAATACTACAATAACTTATTTCAGGAAATCACAAACCAAGAATGGCAAGATATCTTAACAAATCTTCCAAACCAAAAAGCAGCAGGGCCCTCTGAAATCTGCTATGAACATATTAAATATGCCAGTCACAAAGCACAAACACTCTTTAAAAAATTCTTTAACAAATGCTTTCAACTTCAAAAAGTTCCTACAGACTGGAAATCTTCTAATATTTTTCTTATTCCAAAAAAATCTAACTGGGACTTTACTCTCAATCAAGTTCACCCAATTTCTATCATTGAACCTTTTAAAAAAACCTTTACTAAAATCTTTACTAAACGTCTAAATCAAATTATTTCTAATAATCATCTTTTATCTAACCTAAATTTCGCTGCCTCTAAAAACTCCTCAACTCATATTCCTATACAAATTCTCCATAATACTATTGAACATTATAAAATACACAACAAAGAAGCCTGGATTCTTTTTCAAGATATGTCAAAAGCTTTTGACAAAATCAACATCTCACGACTACAAGATACTTGCAAAAGAATTGGTATTCCTAATTCAGGCATCAATCTGATTACTGAACTACACTCATCAAGACAAGCAAGAATCATTACCGCTCATGGTCTTACTTCCCCTATTAACATCCAATCTGGAATAGAACAAGGAGAAACCTATTCTCCTTTACTTTGGAAAATTTACTACGACCCAATCCTTACCTTTATCCATCAAAAATACCAAAACTATTTACTCAAAATTGACTCACAATCCCCTCTTGATATAATTACTAATACTACTACTAGTAGTATTTCAATTCCACCATTAGCCTATATGGATGATACAACATGGCTTTGCGAAAGCCCTACTACTATGCAAAATATTCTTAATGATACATCTGAACTCTACAAAATTAATAATATAGAAGTTAACCCTTCAAAATCTGATCTACTTCATATCCGACCTAAATCCTACAGATCTCAAACAACTCCTCTTTTATTTAATAACCAACCTATCCTACCCAGAAAACCTAATGATGTCATTAGATATTTAGGTATCTATCTTGATGGAAATGGTTCAACCAAACCAACATTTGATACTATTATTAACAAAATTGAAAACTTTATTTGTCTAATAAAACACAAAAAACTTACACCTTTACAAATCTCATCTCTTTTTAACCTCATACTCCAACCCTCTATTGAATACCTTTTACAAATATGCATTATTCACAATAATCTTCAAACCAAACTATCCCGCCTTTTTACTATTCAAACCAAGAAAATGCTTTCCATCGCCAAAAACACTAACAATATAGTTCTTACTAATCCTATAACATTTAATCTACCAACCCTTAGCAATTTGATTCAAAAAACAAGTGCTGCTAATATTGAACGTATCTTTAACTCTAGTCCAATCCTTAAAAATATTGGTCTTACACGTATTAAATCATGGCTAGCCAAAGTATGGTCTCCCAATCTCACCCAAAACTTACTTATCTCCCATATTCATAAAACTAAAAACTTTACACTTATCTTCCAACTGTCACAATTAGCCAAAAACAATATTATATTATCAAATCTTTCACTTAATTCTCACCTTCCAGATTTCTTATCTAACCTACATCTAATCTATGATATACTCCCTTCAAAACCACAAACTTCCATAATCAATAGTCTGAGAAATAATCGGTTATTATTTATTGAACAAATTTCTACTGCAAACAATAAATATATTCTTCCATGGAATAATATTTACTTACGTACTAACAAAGCCACTAAGGGCCGGCAACCTTTATGGTTTTCTAATATTCTTAATTTTATACAAGAGAAAACAATCATAACTACTTGGCCTCATCTCCACTTACCCTCAATTAACTCCTTTATTAATACAACATATCTTCTCTCCCCTTTATTATCTTCTAATCCCTTTTCCCTTACGCAAATACACTATAACTCTAACAATATTATTTTCCTATCACATCAAACCTCTCTATCAAAAACTGCAATATATAATATAAAACCTTCAGACTCAGGCTTTACACAACTACTACCCAATACCTTTCCTTCTTCAAATACCTTCTCATCATTTAATCTGCCCTATAACCAAATTAGCATATCTAATAATCCAATATATATTCAAATTGATTACAAAGAAATTCTTGCTCTAATCCATATATTCAACCTTACCAATACCACAACTTCCTCTCAATCTATACCACAAATTTATATCCCTACACAAGAAATACAACTTATATATAATATAACCAATCATACCACCTATCAACATCAACTTACTAGCCTCCTACCACTTATTCAAAACCTTAATTCACAGGAACTTCACTTTTACACTAAAGCCTCAATACAAAACACACAATCATCAAACATCAAATCTGGAATTGGCTGGATCTGTGAAAATAACACTTCTATCAAATTTAATGCAGCAACTAATTCATACTCTGATACAACACGAACTGAACTTGAAGCAATTATTTCACTTCTTCTTGCAACTCCTAATAATAACCATTTAAATATCCATTTAACTAACAATACTGCAATCAAAAATTTAAAACAAATACACTTTTCCAAACCTATACAAAACAAAAATTGGGACATTATATCCATTATTAATCAAATTAAATCTATCAAAAACATCTCATTCACTTTACACAAAGTCAAATCAAATCTTAACTCATTCTACAATCAAGCAAACTTACTTGCAAAACGTGGAACTAATAAACCAATACTTAAAATTATTCATAATGTTCTAAATCTACCAATTTATTTTCAATGGCATAGTCATCTTATTCCTTCCAAAATACGAACCTTCATCAAAAATATATATACTATACAAGAACTATATTCCTGGTCTACTCTCAAAATATTTAAAAATATACCTAAAATTAATTGGACACTATGTTTTGACATACTAAATACACTTGAACACAATCATTTTAAATATTCTTTTAGAATTAAAATCTTAACTAACAATCTTCCAACTATGGAAAATCTTCATATTCGGTACCCTTATTTATATCCTACATCAAAATGCTGCCGCTGTTCAGATACCGAAGATACTTTACACTTACTCCTCTGTTCAAACAATAACAATAATATTCAACAATCTGTTATTAATATAATTACAGATACACTAGCTTCTCTCAAAATTACTACTATATCTCCATTAACAATTCTTAATACTCTTCTTCACTTTACACTTCATACACGTACTCCACAATATAATCTCCTCCTATACTACATTATTGGAATTTACTCTTCTAATGTTTTTGAAAATATTAAATTACTAACTACAAAACAAACTAAATTATTCCTTATTTCCCTATCTAATAATCTTTTAGATTGGTTTCAAAATACTGTTTGGTCCTCACGAAATATCTTTCAACACCAATGGGAACATGCTCGTAATATTACTTCTAAAATGAAAAGAAAGAAATATTTCTTTCCAAATACATCCCATACAACAACTATAGCCACACCAGATATAACACATATAGACTTTTCTCCCTTTATAGAAAAATGGTTTCTACAAGGTTTTTCTCTAACAAACTGTATACAATAATGTCAGGTCATATACCAAGGTTTCCTTCAACCTACTCTAGCTAGTAAATTAATTTGAAATAGTTAATTATAGCATTATAGAAAATAGAAGGTATAATGTCACATTGGGTGCCTGTTTTACAGTAACACAAATGTAGTTCTGAAATCTTTAAATGTAAATTTATCATTTTTACTTAAATAAAGTTTCAACTCTGGCATTTTATATATAAAAAAAAAATATATATTTCACTAATTGGAAAGTATTTTATATAATGGTTTCAATTTAAAAACAAGTGCAAACACAAGAACAAATGCAAATACAAGTGCAAAAACAAGACAATTGCTCTGCAATAAATAAAAAAATATGATATTAATAAAAAATAGTGAATATATTAGCAAATACTTGAAAAAAATTCTGTTCCACTAAAAATTTAATGATTAATTTCTAGATATTCCATTTTTTGTAAATTTTTTGTTTATAAATTTTGCTATTCAGATTATAATAATTACTAATTTTTTCAGTAATTCTTGTAGTTGTAGTTTTATGTCGATCTACAACCAATAAATCATAGTTATATTCAAAATGTGATCAATTTGCTAAAATAATGTAGCAATATAATCGAATAATTATAGTTTAACACTTTTAATTGGTTATACAATCTGTGATCAAAGTATTAAGACTAAAATATGTATCGATAAGCAAGTTATGATCAAGAATATCATCACCTATTATAATCTTAACCTATCAATCTTGCCAAATCAAGCACAATCAAGTTTCTAAATATTCATTAAAACAATTCTAAGAAACATCTAAATTCAGACTCCAGAAACAATAATTTTGGATGTTTATAATAATACTCATTCAAACAAATGTCCAAAAACTAAAATCATAGATAACTCAATTATATTAATTCTAACAATTCTGATCAAAAAAATGAAATACCCTTATCTAAAAAAACAGTAAATATAAAAAATGATCAAATCAAACTACTATATATATATTACAATTTTAATATTATAAATCTATCTATATTGCTAATTAGTTTTATATAATAAAAATAGATAAAATAAAATATACTCTAACCTCTACAACTATATCCTATATAGTTACATCTTTATATAAGTACACAATAATGTAGAGAACAGACTTAAATATAGCACATAACTTTATTATAGCCACAAAATCTTATAATTACTATTACTATTTAATTTAATAAATTTATGATCATTATTAATAAACAAACTTTATTATAATTACTAATTTCTAACTAATACAAACAAATAAATCTAATTGGCTATATAATAATATACAGTTAGATCTTCAAGGTAACGGGAAGTAAGAAAAAGTTCTTGGTTTTTTTGTATGATAATGATAGGAAGGTTTTATGGCTTGTAGTAGTTATTTAAGGTTGGTTCTGATTAAAGAAGGATTATCTTTCTTTTTGATATTGCTTGCCTTGTAGAAGGCTGGCTCTTTCATATACCTTTCCACCTGATATTAAAAGTAATGCCCTTTGGTTAAATGGTTTTTTGGTAAGTTGTTTTGAGTTACTGTAATTACAGTGCAAGGATCAAGGTTTTAACTTTGTCATAATCGATCCTCTTTGCAGCTCTGTAGTAAGTTGTTTGAATGGTTAGGTGGTTGGATAGAAAGGAACGAATTATTCCTCAGTGTGATAGTAATGTTAGGGCTATAGAGTTTTTAGTTCGAAGTGGATTCTGTAGTAATAGCGAACAAAATTTCTATATCTTTTTATCCTTGTTTTCAATAAAGTCATCTGATCGAGCAATAATAAAAATACAACACAGAACAGATGTGTAAATAGTTTGACCCAGATATCCTTACAAGTACTCTTTATAGTTCAATATATGAATGACCCTGAATTAATAACCCAAATAAGGAAATTAAAATGGTCTGCAGTATTTAAAATTCAAATCTAAAGTCATGTTCTCAAAAGATCATAATTTAAATTTTTATTATTCTCAAAAACTTTTTAGTGTTCTTTATATATTAAAATATATTGAACATTAATTTTTAAAGGATGTTCTTATTTTATACTTACAATTCACATACTAAGTTCATGCTTAACTATTAATAATTTTTTAAAGTTTGCATATGATTTTTTATATTTTTTCAACTTAACACAATATATTATATGATTCAATTTCTAATAATTTTGTTAAACCTTCATGTGCTTTTCATATTTGCTTATAATAAAACAAAACTTTCTGTAATATTTTACCGATGCTACTATTGGTTAATGTGATAAATTAGAATGCAATTTCTTTCATACTAACAAATACTTTGTATCTTTTTACTTGCTTAGTATCAGCATATCATTTACACAAATAAGTTATATAAGTCTACACAATAATAATACTCTCTATATAAAAACACACTGTACAATTAATGAATATTTTATTTTAAAAATATTTAAGGCCATTTTTTTAAATATTTATTTGTTATCAATATTGTACAACTTTAAACATATGTGCTATACATAGTATGTATATACATACGTACATACATATGTATGTACATATACATATTTATACAGAATTTGTTATGATCAAAATACATTATCAAATTGATGAACATTTTATATAATTTATTGCTCTTATTAATAAATCTAGAACATAAACATTTTATAAATGTTCTCTTTAAGAACATTTAAGGAGGATAAAATGTTCTCAAATAAGAGAACTTTTTCTAAAATATCAATGTTCTTAAAAAAACTCAAATGTTCATTGAGAACCATGAGAACATTGAATTTTAAACACTGGTCGTCTGGAAATCTTACCAAATACCTTCTATTTTGAAATTCAATCAGATGATTTTAGTGCTTAGAATTATGCGATTATGTATTTGTGTATCGAAATAAGGATAAATTAGAACACTTTGTCAAGTCGTACATCTAATACGGCTCACATGAAATTTATGGCGATATCATAAAGATTAGCTTGAATTAATTAATAAGAATTAAAAAAAGTATCAATATTAATTAATAGCATATGGAATGAAACCTTATGATGCATATACTCTGTATAACTTTTCAAATGACAATTTGAATATAAAAAGTAAGCTTTTGCCCACTGCAAATAATCAAAAAAAAATTTCCACATTAAAAATAAAAATAATCAAAATGTTGAAAATTAGAATTATTACTACTTTTATTGTTCTTTTCGCATTCATTTTTACCTATTTACATGCAACACCTCTTTTTACTGAAAAAGGTGATAAAGCTGTAGCCACATTTGAAACACTTAAGGGCACAGTTACATTCGAAATGATCACCGAATATAAGGTTACTGTTAGTGGAGTATTCCATCAAGGCTTCGATGAAAATGCACCTGATCATTACTTTATAGTCGTTGAAGGGTATAATGTAACATTCAAAGACTATAATATATCTATTAACCCACCCCAAGCCAGTCCCTGGAGTCTAACAGGTTTTGGTGGATTTTTTGGTTCTTTTTGGGATACAACCATCACTGTTCTCAAATATGATCAGGTCCTTGATACGGCGACGGTTGTTAAACCATAGGAAATAAGATACATAATCAAGCATTCAAAAATTTTCTATCGATAATTGTACTCAAAAATGATTTATTTTTTTCAAAATTTAAATATTGTTAATTAATTTTCTAATAATAATTTTAAATTTTTCATAATATTTTTTAATTTTACAAATAATGTCCTTATTCAACCAGACTCTTAATAAAGCTCGTAGTAACACAAAAATAATAATAGTTGTTATATTTAGAGAATAAAAAAACGCTCTTAAAAGACCATGAATATATTTAGACCAGAGTTTGTTTCTACTTGAAAAATTGCTATATTTAGGATTCATATTAGGGAATCTAGTGCTAAGCCAGTCGATTTTTTGGAAAATCATTATCGACTCTTAATAAAATAAAATTGATCTGAATTTATTTATTTTATCGTATTTACATTATAATACTCTATATATGCTGCACTGTAGTTGTAGTTCAGGATTCCATGATTTTGGATCATCAAATGACTTTGATATGAATAGAATTTATTATAATTGTTTATTAATAATCGTAGCAGATCTCAGATCATTGTGAAATTTGAATCTATTTTTATGTCCGATTTTTAAAATTTTTTGGGGTCTTTTTTATTAGGCTATGCAAAATTAATTTCTTGGATTTCATAACCCGGCCGGGTCTAAAAATCAAGAATCTAAATTTTAATCTTTTTAAAAAATTGGCCAATAGAATTATACAGCAATTACTGCCGTAAATCCGGCGTGGGAGAGTTTAAAATTTATGACAATTACTATCTTAACGCCATAAATCTAATTCAGAGTTACCGTATTTTCGTGTAATAACGCACACCTGTGCGTTATTTCGAGCACCTGTGCGTTATTTCGGGACGCACATGTGCGATATTTTGGATCAATATTACCAATCTTTAATAGACATGTGCAATATACTTATATTTATCGTGAGACTCTTAGGGGAGGGAGTGCGTTATTTCGGTACGCACACGTGCGTTATTTTGAGTCAAATGGGCTATTTTTTAAAAAAGTGCCAATTTCGAAATAACGCACATGTGCGTTATTACACGAAATACGGTAATGGTCAATTAACATCAATTGTGCGCTTTAATATTTTATTATTATATATTATTTGTGCATTTGATTGGTCGTGCACCGGCTCAACATGCACAATTACTTTTATTGTTGCAATTTAATTAATATACGTTAACATGTGCAAGTCATATACAGCATGTACATCATGCACATCGTGCATGATACGCACAATTAGCACGGAATGGCTCAAAATGTTCAAAATGTGCGATATTTTTAAGAGTTAGGCGGCGGAATGGCTCAAATGTTAGGAAACCGCGAAAATGGTTGCGTTGCAGGCTAAGTAGGTTTTGTTACATCGACTTAGTTTATATTTAGGCCTCGACTGCCAATATGAGGTGACAGCTAAAAAGTTATTTTTGAGTTTACATAGGTGATCGTACTGGGCTGTGCTGCATCACATGTGCTTGGAAAATTTTAAATGCAGACTAACCAGATCTTAACCACATACTATAGTAACAGAATACGTAATCTGAAATTCTGTAACAGAATTATCACCGAAAAAATTATAGTAGAAACTGTTTGCAACAAACTAACTTTAACATATTGTGGTCACCAAAATAACGAATAAGTTTTAGAAAAATTTTTTATCGAATATAGCTGTTCAATAGAAAAGAGAGAAATCTATCTTTAGATCCAGTTAAAAGGTTTAAAAAAACCATGCTAAGTCATGTTTTTACATCTTTACTAGCAGCATTAATCGAACTCAAAAGGTTCTGAGTAGAGACTGCAATGGTCATTGTTGTTAATGTGATCAAAAATGTAAAAATGTGACTTAACGTGACTTTTTTTAAAAATCTATGGACCTAAAAATATATTTCTCTCTTTTCTATTGAAAAGGTTCTATAATAGAATTTTTTACATTAAGCAATGATAATAATTCTAATACAATCAACTTAACCTTAACCATATATATTGGTATTCAAATTTAATTGCATATTGTGTATTACAATAGATGTTAAATATGTAATAGAATTTTTAATGATAATAATATTTAAAAAAACAAATAAGATGGGTTGCATGAATATGCAACTTATTACACTAGTTTTTAAATCATTGCCTAATTCGGAAAGTCAGAAACTCTTACAGGGGGTCCCAAAATTCTAGGTCGGAATACTTGGAGTGCATCAGAATCATAGTCGACTGGATCGGAATTAATCAATTTTGCCCAAGATCATTAAAATTTTACTAATGAAATCATATCCATTCATTAAGTAAAAAGTGCCCAGCTGATAATTTTGTTATAGAACCTGTTAACGACTAGGACTAAACGCCGACCTAGATCCGACGTGTCCAACCTGAAATTTGGGTACCTTTCTGTAAAAATCTATCTCCAGGTCTCAAGGCCAAGTTTAATGTCTCACTTCCATTAGACTATAAAGATCCAAATAATCTATTTACTTAGTTATATAAAGGAGATTAGCTTAGTTCAAAAGCCTTGTGAATACATTATTATTATTTTTTTTAGAATTTTATTGCTAAAAATTTTTTTTTAAAAAAAATAAAAGTCCGGGTGGCCGGGTCGAAATTTTTATTTTATGTTAATTAAGAAACCCAAGAAATTAATTTTGTGAAGCCTTAGCTTTTTTTTTATAGTTAAGTTAGGATTAGGGTTAGAATTATTAGTAAAAAAGTATAGGTGAATTTTGGTAAGGCTTATTATATTTTCAAATTGAGATCCCCAAATTTCACAATGATCTGATTTCATTATAATTATTTGATCAATTTGCTTGATCAAAAATTACTTCCTGAATTGCTACGATTTGATAGTATGTGTAAATCATTTGCAGCATGTTCATCATACATATTGTATATGATACGCACGATGCCTACAGAATGGCTCAAAATGTTAAATGTACAATATTTGTGAGTCGACTAAGCAGCAAACAGGTTTTAGACCTCGACTACCAACATTAAGTGAGTCAATCTCAATGTAAAACTTTGCTCGTTCATCCATTTTTTTCAATGGCCTTCATTATATTAATTCATTTCTTTAATATATATATCATGTGCGAGCTTATATGAATCTAATTTATTATAATAAATGGTGCTTGATCAAAATATTGAGAAATTCTATTACACGCCAACTTTTCTTAATGTTATATTGGTAAATTGCATAAGTTTCCGTTTTCTAAAACAATATAATAGCTCCGTATCACCCAAATGCAAAAGATCGACATCATCTAAGATGGCTGTAAACCATCCCTTCCGTTTTACTCCCGTAAAATACCTATTTCACCATAAGGATAGCTGCGCGACATGTGATGCCGCGCAGGACCAGTACGATCACGTGTAACATGTAAAAAATAATGTCGGTTACGACATTAGTCAAATTTAACAATCATATGAATGCTCGAAAATGGCGTAATAGTAAATGACAAGAAATCATTACTCCGCCCTTCAAAATTTAAAAATGAATTATGTAGGTCAATTTGAAATACTTTGAAATCGACCTAAATTGTGAAAATGACACAGAAAAATTGAACTATGCCATAAACGGAAAAAAGAGATAACCATAATACCTTCTAAAACAGGAAAATATAGCGCACCAAAAAGTTGAACGGAACCATCCCTCCACATTTCATGTGATCGTACTGGTATACTTTTTGTGAAAACTCTGTGAATCTGCAACATGATTGACAAAATCTAGACAAGCTGAATAATTTCCATGATTAAAGTTATAAATTCCGTAAAATATGCAACATTTATGGAAAAAACAATATAAATCACGGATCGACATTTTTTATAGGGATGTAAATACAACGAGTCATAGTTTTTTAGTCGGGTCCAATCACTACGAAATATTTTATTATTTTTCTTTAGGGATGTGCTTACGTGAGGTAAAACTACCATACATTCCACAAATCATATGTTTTCACATGAAGCGACCTCATCCCTAATCACTATAGTTTTCTGATTAAGATGTACCTCGCGTGAGGTAAAACTAGCATGCATTCCACAAATCATATGCCTTCACATGAAGTGCGAGGGACCTCATCCTTAATCACCATAATTTCTTATTAAAAAATTTATTCGCGCGAGATAATGTATTATGTAATTTTGCGCGAAGATAATATCATCATCTTCTGCGAGGTCCATCTTTATTTTTGCTCTCAGGGAATAAATACCGGTAGTGCTATTATTTTTAATCTAATTTTTTTTTTTTTTCAAGATTTATTACATATTTGTTCATTTTATTTTTAAAATAAAAGAATTTAAAATAAAATATAGCCAATCTTCCACGTGTGTATGTGCAATTATAGAAATATTTATTAAAATGCGGCCAATTCTCTATAAATGGCGTACATTTAAGAAAATTACAGCTGTTTAATTTTGCTAATCAGAAATTTTGATTCCCACATATATATGGAAATCGATTTTCCATCTTTTCGGAAGATCCGGGTATTGAACTGAAAATATCGTGAATTTCTCATGGTATAGTGATTTAAATTTTTTTTTTTTTTAAACGGCTGTAATGCTATATGAAATTACATTATTATGAACAATATGGAAATGCATCTAGGAGTGCGCTTATCAAAAATTGAATATATATAGAGTACAAAAAATTTTTGATCGAAATGTCTTATATATATAGGCAATACACGAATCCGACACTTCAACAATATCTCGGACAATTAAAAATAACTCTTCAATAATTAAACCAAAATTAGGCAAATATCTATATACAAAGAATAATGAATCAAAATTTTATTCTTGCATTTATTTTATTGGTTGCTTTTTCTGTTACCAATGCAACTCAATTTCAGCTATGTAAGCCTCAAAATCCTTTGCCTGTTCCCACTGTAACATTTAATCCTGACCCATTAGCTGTAAATCAAGATACTACTTTTCACATTTCTGGAACTTTGGATACGGATATCTATGGGCTTTCAATTATTTTGGAGGACCAATCTTTGCAACAAATAGATTTTGCACCTTATGATGTCGATCCTCCTGCTCCAGCTGGTACTCCATTTTCTTTTACAGCCGATTATAAACTTGATCCATCAAAAACTCTTCCACAAGATTACACTATATCTATATACCTTTTTGATGTGGAGGTTACGGCAAAAGCTTGCGCACTTGCATTTGTTGGTTCTTGTTCATCATGTTTATAACTAGCATAATTCACTTTAATGATGTCATCATAATATTTTATTATCACTATGTTCGGATTTTTATTATGCAATGAATTTTTAATTTTTTTTTGGTATAAACTTAAATAATAAGAAATTTATTTTTATTGATTTGTTGTGCTTCTAAAATTCTATTTAATAAAAATTATATTTAATGTTATAAATACAAGAGTAGGTGGGGAGCCACCGGTGCACCTAATGTAATGATTTATTACTCCATGGCAAACCATGAGGATTTTATTAAATCTTCCAAGATGGCATATTTTGCATTGTACTGGTAAATAGAATAAAACAAACACAAAATTGTAAATAATCAATTAATAAATGACTTTCTTTATCTGTTATTATCAAATGCTAAATTAATGCGATTAAAATAATCAAATAAATAATTAATACTCAACTTATCTAGATTAATACGGATTATGGTAAATATTCATGAAATTGCTTATTTCAGATTTCAATGAATGTTCTTTATACACATGTGCTAAATAAATGCAAGTTAAAATAGTAGATATTTAAATAAGACATTTTAAAATTTTCAATTCATAAATGTCCTTTATATTTTTCCACAAATTATCGTGAATAAAATTAAGTGTTCGCGAACATAACTAAAATTCAAGTAACTCAATAATGTTTTTTGTGCTCATGCATCAAATTATCACGATAAAATAAAATATTTCTAGACTCGGATGACTTATTTTGAATGCTTAAACTTTAGATAGCTTCGTAAATTTTTTAGAGTTCCGTAAGTCTTATGATTACAATATTGTAGTCATTTCAATTCATATTTACCTTTTATTGATAAATAAGTTTTACAAAATACAATGAACATAAGGTGACTATCAATGTTGTATTTACAAACTCGTGGAGTTAAAAAAATTATTAAGATCGTCGAACCAACTAAATCAAAAAGAACGATAATAATTCTTTTTCACGTGCTAAATTATTGCGAATAAAAAATAAACAGAGATATTGAAATGCAACAACTTTATCTCAAATTCACCACTAGTATATATGCAAAATATGCAATTATAACTTATCGTTATGTGGGAAGTCGAAGAATCTAGAAAAAATATCGATATTGTAAATTTCCCATGGCATGTGATGTATTAAACAAAGTGATTTGTAAAATGCAAGCATGACGCTAACCAGATTTTAAGCATAAGTGGATAATATATGATGATAATCGTCATTTACCCACGTACTAATAACTAATATGTATTATTTGAAGCCACAAGTCATTTAAAGTGTTAACTTTGACCAACAGATACTTTGATGTGGACGGAACATTCATGACAGCGGGCAATTTTATTATATAATATTTTGAATTGGGAAAGTACAAAACCTGATGTTTGGATAACGGACTATAACTACAACTATTACATATTGGATTTCTTTCATTATGATCTTTGACGATCAGAGATCTACCCAATAAAAAATTCAACGAAAAAAAATCAAAAAATTTCAAATACCTAAAAAGCATGCATATTAATTAGAATTGGATCACACATGTAGGCATTTATAAGATTGCTTTTACTATGGTTTTATTATTGTATCCATAAATCAATCTCTATATGTACCTTTAGGGACAGCCTTTGTTTTTTTTTTTAGTAGTAAAACTATAGACTAGAGATGGGCATCATACACATGATGCGCATGTAGTGTTCCAATTCAAAATCGATTAATCGTTTAGTTGATCAAGTTGGCAACTAATTGTTTAATAATTTTATTAAAAAACTAATCGATTGATGATGATTAATCGATTAATTAATTGGTCGATTAGTTGTTTTCAATATAGAACTATCAAACCATTATAATCAGAGATTTTAGCTACAGTAGCTAAAATCTCTGATTATAATGGTTTGATAGTTCTATATTGAAAACAACTAATCGACTAATTAATCATCATCAATCGATTAGTTTTTTAATAAAATTATTAACCAATTAGTTGCCAACTTGATCAACTAAACGATTAATCGATTTTGAATTGGAACACTACATGCGCATCATGTGCATGATGCCCATCTCTAGTCTATAGTTTTACTACTAAAAAAAAACAAAGGCTGTCCCTAAAGGTACATATAGAGATTGATTTATGGATGCAATAATAAAACCATAGTAAAAGCAATCTTATAAATGCCTACATGTGTGATCCAATTCTAATTAATATGCATGCTTTTTAGGTATTTGAAATTTTTTGATTTTTTTTTCGTTGAATTTTTTATTGGGTAGATCTCTGATCGTCAAAGATCATAATGAAAGAAATCCAATATGTAATAGCTGGAGTTATAGTCCGTTATCCAAACATCAGGTTTTGTACTTTCCCAATTCAAAATATTATATAATAAAATTGCCCGCTGTCATGAATGTTCCGTCCACATCAAAATATCTGTTGGTCAAAGTTAACACTTTAAATGACTTGTGGCTTCAAATAATAATATTAGTTATTAGTACGTGGGTAAATGACGATTATCATCATATGCCGATATTATCCACTTATGCTTAAAATCTGGTTAGCGTCATGCTTGCACTTTACAAATCACTTTGTTTAATACATCACATGCCATGGGAAATTTACAATATCGATATTTTTTCTAGATTCTTCGACTTCCCACATAATAAGTTATAATTGCATATTTTGCATATATACTAGTGGTGAATTTGAGATAAAGTTGTTGCATTTCAATATCTCTGTTTATTTTTTATTCGCAATAATTTGGCACGTGAAAAAGAATATTTATTATCGTTCTTTGTGATTTAGTTGGTTCGACGATCTTAATAATTTTTTTAACTCCACGAGTTTGTAAGTACAACATAGATAGTCACCTTATGTTCATTGTATTTTGTAGAACTTATTTATCAATAAAAGGTAAATATGAATTGAAATGACTACCATATTGTAATCATAAGACTTACGGAACTCTAAAAAATTTACGAAGCTATCTAAAGTTTAAGCATTCAAAATAAGTCATCCGAGTCTAGAAATATTTTATTTTATCGTGATAATTTGATGCATGAGCACAAAAAACATTTATTGAGTTATTTGAATTATTAGTTATGTTCGCGAACACTTAATTTTATTCACGATAATTTGTGGAAAAATATAAAGGACATTTATGAATTGAAAATTTTAAAATGTCTTATTTAAATATCTCTATTTTAACTTGCATTTATTTAGCACATGTGTATAAAGAACATTCAATGAGATCTGAAATAAGCAATTTCATGAATATTTACCGTAATCTGTATTAATCTAGATAAGTTGAGTATTAATTATTTGATTATTTTAATCGCATTAATTTAGAATTTGATCATAACAGATAAAGAAAGTCATTGATTAATTGATTATTTACAATTTTGTGTTTGTTTTATTCTATTTACCAGTGCAATGCAAAATATGCCATCTTGGAAGATTTAATAAAATCCTCATGGAGTAATAAATCATTACATTAGGGGCACCGGTGGCGCCCCGTCTACTCTTGTATTTATAACATTAAATATAATTTTTATTAAATAGAATTTTAGAAGCAATCAACAACAAAACAATAAAAATAAAATCCTTATTATTTAAGCTTATACCAAAAAAAAAGAAAAATTCATTGCATAATAAAAATCCGAACATAGTGATAATATCATTAAAGTGAATTATGCTAGTTATAAACATGATGAACAAGAACCAACAAATGCAAGTGCGCAAGCTTTTGCCGCAACCTTCACATCAAAAAGGTAAATAGATATAGTGTAATCTTGTGGAAGAGTTTTTGATGGATCAAGTTTATAATCGGCTGTAAAAGAAAATGGAATACCAGCTGGAGCAGGAGGATCGACATCATAAGGTGCAAAATCTATTTGTTGCAAAGATTGGTCCTCCAAAATAATTGAAAGCCCATAGATATCCGTATCAAAGTTCCAGAAATGTGAAAAGTAGTAATGTAAATGCAATACTAAATGATCATCTTATAGTAATAGATTTAGCTAATTCAGATAATAAATATTTTAATTTATATTATGAACTGGACTAGACGGTGCCCCATGCACATTGTGCCCCCTATTTTGATATCTCAAAATTTTACTAGGGTAACCCCTGTTGCACTTTCAACAAAAAATGATCCTCTCGCAATTCTTTACTAATATTGACCCTAACCCTAACCCTAATTCTAGGCGGAGTTAATTATTAGTACATTAGGGGGCACAAAATGCACAGGGCACCATTTAGATTTTTCCTATATTATTCTCTTTATAAATTTTCTTTTAAGTTTTTTGTTAAAAAAAATTCACAATATTGCACTACTTATTTTAAAAATTGTATATATATACTAAAATTAAGTTAAAATTTAAATAATTTTCTAAATACTATTAATTCTCAAACATCACCCTAATTTATATTTAAACTCAATTCTTTTCTATAAAATTTGATCAATAGCTAAAAATTTATACTAACTTAATGTGTTGCATAAACAATGTGAGTTACGCTAGTTTATAATAAATAGCATAGACTATTAAAATAGCAAACACATAATTATCCACCACTATTGCAATTTACTAATGAAATACTAGATCAACAACAATCTATTAAATATTCAATTATGTATTCATTTCTTATTGATTTCCTATTTACGTTTGCTTTGACTATTTGTTAACTTTATACAGTCAGACCTCCCTATAGTCACACCCCATATAGTCACACCTCTATTTAAGCACCTGATTTTGTGCGACAGACTCAAACATAGTAAAAAAACCTTATTATAGTCACAAATCACTTATAATCACTATCACCATGAAAATTTGATTTTTTAACAATTTTATTAATAAAAACCCTCATTATAGTTAGGGGCATGCCATTTATTATGTGATATTTTTTATTTAGTAGCTACTCCTATCCATGTATGGTGTGATCACTTTATCTAATTTTGATTAATTAATATAATATATAGACATGATCACTACCTCTGACCATGTATCCATGGTAAAAATCATGTGATAAATGGCATGCCCCTTACCAATTTTTAACTAAATATGGATTATAAAAACTGATTGGCCAATTTTATGTATATTTAAAATTATCTATTAAAGCTTCTTAAAGGTTTGATAGCAAATAACTTTTGATCCAATGATCCAATTTAGATAAAACAACTACCAAAATGTTTGTCTCAATGAAATGATTTTAATTAGCCCAAAATTGTTAAAACCAAATCACATGCTCCTGAGATCATTAAGAATTTGTATTACTTTACATGTTAAGAATTGATTATATTTAAACATCTGAGTGAAAAATCCTTAATAATCTTAGCATTTGTGATTAAATTTGGATGATTTTGGACTATTTAGAATCATCTCATTGAGTCAAACACTCTGGTAGTTATTTGATTCAAATTGGGCCACTGTATTAAATTTTTTAAGTAATAATCCACATAAGATCGGCAGTATGATTATAATAAAATCTGGGGTTAAGTCTTATATAAGCTATTATTAATAGAGTAAAATCTGTAGCTGCCTCAAAGTAAAGTTATTTTTTTACTAAGTTAATCTTTTTTTATGCTTTAATTAAAGTTGTAAAGCTCATTTTTATGATTCTAATGGTAGTGAGATTGGTAAAATTGGCCAGGTAGTTTTTGATATATCTTAACTTTTGTCTTGTTATATATATAAAATTTCTTTTGCAATTTTTTATATGTGTAAAAGGATAAAAGTTAAAATATCTCAAGAACTACTCGGTCAATTTTACTATCATGAGAATCACAAAAATGAGCTCTACAACTTTTGTTAGAAGTGCAAGAAAGGTTTATTTAGTAAAAAAATAACTTTACTTTGAGGCAGCTACAGATTCCACTCTATTATAAAACTTATATGAGATTTGCCCCAAATTTTACTATGATCATACTGCTGATCTTATGCAGATTACTACTTAATAGTATTTCAAAAATGCGCAAATATATTACTTATTGGCCTTTGATCACATGACCATAATAAAGTATTTTATTTATAGTTATACCTCTTTACAATCACCAAAATAGGGTATGACAGACTTGGTGATTATAGAGAGGGAGGACTGTATCTTCGTTTCTGGTTCTTAGCATAATAGCATTAAGCAGCTATCTTATAATTTAATAGTTTTTATAAGAATAGATTTCTATTTAACTCTCTAAATTTTACTGCTTTTAAAGTTTTTTATTTTTTGCTCTTTTTCTATTTTTATAATTCTTTTTATTAAATTGTTTACCAATTTATTTAATTACTGCTTACTATTGTTTTTAGTTTTTATTTGTAGACCCACTTACTGGTATACTTGTTTAATAAAACTCTACTTTAAAATAACCTTTAGCCTTAACCTATAATTAGAGTATGCAACAAGCAGGCTATTGGCTTAATCAAGCTTTTTTTAAAAGTTAAATTGGGCCACACACAAATGCTTGTTACATAATAATTTATCATATAGCTAGCATTTTGGAATATGGTCTGATTTAACTTTTAAAAAAGCCTAATTAAGCTCATAAGCCTGCCCATTGCATACTCTACCTATAACTTTAAAAAATGCATCCCAAAATTTTATTTTCTGGTGGCCAGCCAATTTTTTTATATTATTTTAATCTGATTTTATTTTAATTTAATTTTATTTTAATTTGATTTTATTTTAATTTGATTTTATTTTAACTTGTCACAATTATTATTAAAAATACAATACATTAGGTGGTTTTCAATATTGTGAATATTTTTCTGATCATATTCTAGATGTAAAATTTGATTGGCTGAGAATTGGCCAATCAAATATTATAGCTAGCATGTGATTAGAATAATATTATAATAGTGTAAACTAACTCTATACTAATAATAGTATTATTATATAGTGCCTGATAAATGAAAGCCCAATTTAATTTTAGATATACAATATAAAAAAATTGAACATTCATATTATAAGAAACTATACAATAATCTGTTATAATATAAGGTAAAGATATCTATTCTGGTAACTTTTTTTTGTTACATATAAAACTTTTTCAAAAATTAATATTTTTTCATAAAACTTTAAAGACAATTACTATTTGTACACAGGGTATATATGTAATATATATAATATTAAATGATCTGCATGCATAATAAGGATGGCATATGCAGAATGTCATGTGATAAAACTACTCTAGATCACTATTTCAAATCAGGTGTAATGTTATACAAACTGGAAAATTAAAACAATGTTTGTTTTAACAAAAATCACTTATTTCTAAAGAAATCGCATACTAAACAATCTTCTATGCATTAGTAAAAAGTTTCTTTGAGCAATTTTACTATATAGCTTCCTAGACCCAATACTAATTTTGGTCTCATCCTATCCCTAACCTAACATAAGGTGATATAGGGAAGATTGGATAACGAATAGGTATATCTATAACCTATACCATCTCTAACATGAAAAGGGCAATATTAGCACTCACCCAGTACTCACCCTAACCCTAACTAATAAGAGGTAATTGCTTATAAAAGATTCATAAATTACTAGTAAACAAATTTACAATACAAGCAATAGTTATTAGCAAAGTTATAGTAATTGTGGTTTTGAAAATTACAAAAAGAATTGATTTTTACTCTCGCTATTGTTTTTGGTTATGTAACACATAATTTCCAAAAACATTTAGTCCTTTGAGAATTAGCATGATAATGCTTAGTAGAATTAACTGTCATATTTGAACTGTGAGTGCCGGCTTTGGTACACACATAGGTTGCCCTTCAAATTATGGCATTATCACTACTTCACTTGTCATATTTTTATAGTCAAACCCTTCTTGTAGTGCAAAACAATTAAGCCAAGCTTTGAAAAAGTTTCAGCATGAAAATAAAATACCAACTACCAATTTCAAATGCAATTCATCATCTGTTCCATTATTATCTAATTCATCTTTATCTACTGAGTTGTATAATTGAGTGGCTATATAATTATTATACATCTAAGTATACAACATTGTTATAATAATTGGATGTATCATAGTAATTATCTTCTAAGGGTACAGAATTATTGTATGAACTAGTTTAATCAAGAGGAAAATTTTTGTAAATGTAAGATTTTACAAATAAAGAATTAGCCGAAATGATTAATAATAATCCACTTAACTCTAATGAACTTGATTTAAATGACACTGTTTACTTTGAATCTAAAATGACTATTTCTCTTGATTTACCATTATTGATGAAAGGTACATTTGGTAATAGTCTGAATGTAAAAGTAATATTATATCTCTTGTAAAGTTATAAAAGAATTAATGTAACTATTATAAAGCACCAACTTAAATACCAATATAAATATTTACAAAATAAAATATGATATGATACTATGTTACAAATGTACAAAAGTCAAGTTATTTCATATAACCTTCGTAATCTGTTTCAAATAATTTTAAGTACATTACTAAAACAAATTGAATAAATAGTACTATAGCTGTAATTCAAATTAGTGAAAAGCCAAGAAATTTTTTATAATCTTCAACCAAACTCGAACCCTAACCAAAAAAAATGATTTTAATGTTAATACTAACACTAAATTCTATATTAAGACAAATAATATAAAATACTCACAAACAAGCGATTATTAGTAACGAATTAAAACAATGTGACCAAAAGTCGAAAGTTTGAAAAATCCCCCCAGCACAAACTCTAAACCAGAAAACTCTTTTAGCATTCACGGCAACCTAATCTTTATGCTGATATAAAATACATATTTGAAAAGTATTACTTGTGCAAGCACAAGCGAAAGATATGTAAAAGTTTGTTCAGTACTTTAGAGAGAATGAAAAAAGTGTACCAATAAGTGTATAAAAAAAGGCACTAACACCAATGCAGTAATAGTCAATTGATACATATCATGGCATGTATTATTACAGTCAAACCTTTATAAATGCAACTCGTAGGGACAAGTTTACAATGTGCATTTAGGGAGGTTTGCATTTAGAGAAAGCCAATTAAATTGCAGCTGTAAAAATTAGATTATAAAGTTTGTATAACTTCTACTAAAAACTGTATAATCTATCTTAAATACTAAAATTTGATTGGCTACATGCATTTAGGGAGGTTAGTGTGATATAAAATGTTATTTAAGAAAATGTGCATTTACAGAATATAGAATATGCATTTAGCACTAATAACATTGTATGGAAATGAAAAAAACATGCATTTAGGGAATATTGCATTTATAGATTTGCATTTATGGAGGTCTGACTGTAATACACGACATGGGTTTTGTACACCTAATGTATAAGTTATAGTTATTATAGATTGTAAAAAATAACTAAATTTGTGTGGATTGACCTGGGTCATATGGCCAAAGGCCATATGACACAGGTTAATCCACACAAATTTAGTTATTTATACAACCTATATAATAACTATATTATTGTATGAGTCTGATATAACAACCTGTGCATCACCTTCACCTTAATAAAAAGCTAATTTTAATATTACTATCATGAAATTTTAAATACACGCATTATATAATAGTATAAATAAAAAAAATTGATCTATGTTTTAAATTATAAATTCTTTAATGCAAAATATCAAACAATTAAACCAAAGTTTAGGTATAAACCTAATAAAGTAAAAAAATCACAATAATTTTTTTTTTTTTTTTAAAAAAAAAAGACTTTATCTAATCTAAAAGCAAAACATAACTATGCATAGAAATTTTTTAAAAAAAAGCAAAAATTCAATAACATAACCTTGTTCAGTGAAAATTATATAAAGAAAGTAAAACAAAATAACATATAACTCAGTATAATTAGAATTTAAAAAAAGCAAAAACTTAATAATGTGCAATATACCCAAAAAAAAATTTTAATAAAATATAAATCTGTCTAATAAAGAATTAAAGAAAGCAAAGATTAAAGGTAAATATCTAATAATGTATAACTTATACAATAAAATTTAAAAAAACTAATAAATAAAGAATTTTAAAGAATAAAAGCAAAGATCTAATAATTTATGACTTATCCAATAAAAATTTAACAAAAATCCAACAATAATGCAACTCTATTTAATAAGAATTTAAAGAATAAAGTCCTAATAATCTATTCAAGACAATTTTAAAAAAGCGAAAACAAAATAATGCCTATCATCCAATAAAAATTTAAAAAGACCTAATAATGCGAAAGTCCCAATATTTTTAAAATATGAAAACAACTTTAATAATAATAAAAATAAATAATTAAATTGGTACATTTCATATTTTTATCAAATATGAAAGTGTTTTGATTTAGTTATTTTTTAAACATGTGCCAATAAATGAGTGAAAAAAGCACAGATTGTTACATAAGACCCATACAATAATTAGAAATATTCAACTTTAAATATAAAAAATTTAAATTAATTTATTATTTAAACATATACAAATTAAATTATACTAATATATAAAATTTTTTTTGAATTAGTAAAGAAAAATTCTATATAAATTTATAAAATTTAATATCCCTGCTCCTATTTCTGTAGATACAATATAAACTATTTAAAAAATTTAAAAATTTTAAAATATTTTTATTTAATTTGTGATTCATATACCAAATAGTGAAAATCTATAGTAATATATAGGGAAAATCAATTATTGTTTATAAAATTCTGGAATCTGGTACTGTTAGAGCAATAACGAATTTTTTTACTAAGCTAACCTTCCTTCTTTACTAAACAAAAGTTGTAGAACACATTTTTATGATTCTAATAGTAGTAAAATCATTAAAATTGGACCAGTAGATCACAAGATATTGTTAAAAAATGTTTTGCAACCATATAGAGTTTCTATGTAAACAATATTATTGTTTATAAGGTAAAGGTACTTATCTCCGTGGATGCACCTATTTCCATGGATTAACTTTATTAGTAATTTATATATAAAATAAAAAAAAATAATTTTATAAAAATATAAAATTGAAATTTCTGAGAATGTTTACTAAATAAACAGTTCATAGAGAATTAATAAAAGTTGTAGCAACTATCAATGCAGTTCTAATGAAAGTAAAAATGCTAAATTCAGTCTAGTATATCAAAAGTTATGGGCGATTTACATTTTGCAATCATATAAAAGTTTTGTATAGATCTACAAAGAAATTTACATAATCGTAAAATGTAAATTGCTCATAACTTTTGATCTACTAGACCAAATTTAATGTTTTTACTATCATTAGAACTACTTTGACAGTAGCAACAAGTTTTATTGATTCTTAAGAGCTTTTTACTTAATAAATAATTTTAGAAATTTAAATTTTATATTTTAAAAATTATAATAAATTTTATTTAAAAATTATATTTATTTAATTATTAAAATTTTTAGATAAATAATAAATAAAAGATAGTAAAAAAAGAAAAACAAAGCATAAAAAATAATTAAATAAAAATTTTTTTTAAAATTTTAAGTTTTTTAAATAGTTTATATTGTATTCACAGAAATTTAATTTGTATATTTTTAAATAATAAATTAGGTAATTGTAAATTTTATATTTAAAGTTTTATAAAAAAACATTAATTTTGAAAAAGTTTTATATGTAGCAAAAAAAAGTCCCCAGAAATAAGTACCTTTACTTTATAGAAACTTTATATAGTCATGAAATGTTTTTCAATAATATCTTGTGTTCTATCTAGGGGTTAGTAAAATTACGGGGGGCCAACTTATTATAAACATATAGCTATAAAAATGTTGCATAATTATTTGTGTAATGATCATATAAATATATAATAAAAATGTTCACGATACTATACTTCAGTTGTATTAATAGACTACTGATTTAAGACAGGCTATTGTCAGCTTCTATTTCTGCCACCTGGTAGGTTTGTATAGGAATTGAGCACATGTTGGTGTTCGCAGAAACTAAATATCACTCTTAAATAATGAAAGCTGTCAAATTCTGAATTCATTAACCTATATGCGTTCATTTTACTAGAGGTGATGTGAAAAAATTTTTACCTGTGTGAATGTTGACAAAAACTCTATTGCCTACTACCGCAAGGATTTACCTAAAAAAGCCCCAGTAATTTTTACTTTTAACAAGCAAAACGAAGTGAAAAAAATTGGTAATTGCTAAGTTAAGAAAGGAGGTAGTCCATAATGTTTGAAGAGGTAAAACTAAG
Source organism: Gigaspora rosea (assembly GCA_003550325.1). Classification (NCBI taxonomy): domain Eukaryota; kingdom Fungi; phylum Glomeromycota; class Glomeromycetes; order Diversisporales; family Gigasporaceae; genus Gigaspora; species Gigaspora rosea. Next base: position 134,947 of record QKWP01000889.1, on the reverse strand, counting down.
AAAGTATTCAATGTCAGCCGAGTTTAAAACCTGAGGAGAAACTAATCTGTACGAAAGATGCTTTTATTTAATTAAAAACTCTTCAGCCCAGAAAAATTTAATAACCAGTTGTGCTGATTGTCGAGAAAAATATTTTGAACAAATTCGCTCAATTAAGAAAAAAGAAATTTTTAAAATATCAAAAAAACCAAAAGTAGAAGGAATATTTTCATTCCGTTTAAGTAAATAGAGCTCTTCTATCATACCGATACAAAGTATCTTAAAAGTATCAGTAATCCAGTATTTTTTGCTTTGGATTGTGCGGCTCAGATTTTTTAATACATTTAGACATTCATTATAGCGATTAATATCCATTAAGCTTTGATTAATTTTTCTTTGGTTGACATGTTTTTCTAATATTCTATCAAAGGATTCATGAGATAGAAAACTATAAATTTGTGGCTCTATTATATTAATAAAGAAAAAATGATTTATTAAAAGTAATAACATGATCATGATTTAACAAACTTCAATAACTCGGGTTATTGATGGATCATAACCTTGAACGGTATTGAAACTGTTTCAGTATTTTTTAATTAGATCATGAAGCTGAATCCACTGAATTTAGAGTTTAGTGGCGAAAAAGTGCCACGAAGCTTTGTTAATTCTATAAAATAAACTATCATATTAACAATGTTAACTTTTTTATATTACTAATTCTACTTCTTTCCAAACACTCTAGGAAGGCATCTCCTATATACAACAGCATTGTAGTTTAAAACTAAATAAAAATATTAACATATCAGAGTAATAACTGACCTGATCTGATTTTTGGGATGCTGTTAACTAAAAATACCGCATTTATATAATTTAATACGTGACAACTCAATATTATGTAGAAATAAAATAAACTGATTTATTTAGAAATTATCATATACATCTATCTTTAATAAATATCATGTCTCCTGTAATACATAAGGTAGACCATGAATAATTAAAATAGAACCTATAACTATTTAATACTTTAAAAAAAATAAAAAATAAGCATATAAACCTTAATTGCATTCTTAAATAACGCCGATAACCCAACTTTGAACTTACTAATTTCAAGATGAAACTACTTACCAAACGTTTTCTTATATTTAAATAAACTTCGTGTATGGTAATCTATAATATTATTACGAAGTTACTATTACTTTCAAGCTTTTTCTATCACACTTTTGCGAGTTAATTAGGAGCTTAAATGCTTAAATATACATATACTATTTTTCTAGCTTAAATACGGTCTCTGTGAAGTTTACTTATGTAAAGAGTCCTCCATAGTACATATGTACGTGTATTATGAACTCGGTATTACTTCTGATTCTTTGGTTCTTTCTTAATTCAGTTGGCTTGTTCCTTTTGGAATATCAAAATATATGGTTCGTTTTTCTTTAAAATTATTTTTTGTTGTACTATAATGTTGTATGCTAATTCTGCATCTTCTTCTCTTGTTTTATTTCTACAGGTTAATTTAAATACTTTTGAAGGTTTTTTGTTAAAATTATTATATGAATTTAGACAAAAATAAATTAAATAAAATAAACAAGTACAAAGAGCTATTTCACCGGTTATAAATATTTTGTCTTATTCTTTCTTCATTATAAGTTCAAAAAAACAAAGCTTTTAGCCGAGTAAAGGAAGTTTTTTTTAGCTAATTTCTTGATATCTTTTTTCAAGTCCTCTGCGAATCCTTTTCATCATTTTTTGTCTAAGGGATTTTGAGTACTGGCTATTAATGTTGGCATGATTCAGTTTTTGTAATGATAAAAAAACAGCTATAAAATTTCTTTATGATTAATTACTTATCTTTGTCTATTTTGAGTTTCAAAAAAAAAGATATTCCAATAGATATATTATTTTTAAAAAAATTAATAATTAAGACTTCGACTAGTCAAAAATGATATATATGAATTTATATGATTTTCATATAAAATGACAATTTTTGTATTACATTTAAACTTGTGTAACATTTGAGTTGGCCCCGTAATTTTACTAACCCCTAGGTTCTACTGGTCCAATTTTAATGATTTACTACTATTAGAATTACAAGAACATGCTCTACAACTTTTGTTTAGTTAAGAAGGAAGGTTAGCTTAGTAAAAAAATTTGTTATTGCTTTGACAGTGCCAGATTCCAGAAATTTGATAAATAATTGATTTTTCATAATTTTACTATATATAATAATATATACAGTCCCTGTTTAGTATACAGTTCATGAATTAATTATTTTTTATGCTTTGTTTTTCTTTTTTTTTACTATCTTTTATTTATTATTTATCAATTTATTTTCTAAAAATTTTAATAATTAAATAAGTATAATTTTTAATATATGCTCTGATTTTTGAAATTTATAAAACAATTATTATAAAACGCACCTATAGTGTTTTACCACCATAGTTAAATTAGATTTGCAAATCTGTGTAACAAAAACAAAAAAATAAACTTTTATAAAACAAAAAATAAATTTTAATTAATTTAGGGTTAGGGTAAGGCTGGGATTTATCTGGGGCATTAGTATATACAAAATTTAGCAAGGAATTTTTTTTATTAGAGCCACAAAGGTGGTTTCATAAGCAAAATTTTGAGATATGAACGTTTTTTAAAAAAAATAAACAAAGAAACAAAATTTTATGTTATACCTGATCTTAAATTTTGATTGGCTATTCTAATCGTTTTGTGTAACATAGTGTAAAACACCATAGGTGCATTTTAGTAAAACTCATATAAAAAAAGTTTATTTTTTTAAAACTTTAAAGCTAAATAATTTTTGATCTATTGGTCTATTTTAAATGATTTTACTACCAAAATGTTCTTCTCTTTGAGACGATTTCAACAAGCCCAAAATCAAAAAATCTAATCACAAGATCATGAGAAAATGTACTATCAAATAAGTAACACACCTGAAATTGATTTGATCTATATTAAACCAATTTCAGATGCGTTACCTATTTGATAGCACATTTTCTTATTACTCTGTAACTGGATTTTTTATGATTTTTAGCTCATTGGAATCGTTTTAAAGAGCTGAACAATTTGGTAGTAAAATCATTTAAAATAGACCAGTAGATAAAAAATTATTTAGCTTTAAATTTTTAAAAAAATAAGCTTTTTTTATAAATTCCAAAAATTGGAGCATATGAATAAAATTTATTACTACTTTAAAATATAAAATTGAAATTTCTAAAATTATTGATTAATAACTTAATGCTCTTAAGAATCAATAAAATTTGTAGCTACTGTCAAAATGGTTCTAATGATAGTAGAAACATTAAAATTGGTCTAGTAGATTAAAAGTTATAAGCGATTTAGATTTCATAATCACGTAAATTTCTTTGTAGATCTATATAAAAATTTTATATAATCACAAAATGTAAATTGCTTATAACTTTTGATATACTATACTGAATTTAGCATTTTTACTTTCATTAAAACTGTATTGAAGGTTGCTACAACTTTTATTAATTCATCAAGAACTATTTATTTAGCTTTTTTTATGGGAACTACTATTTACACCATGGTTTTTGCTATTTGCACCATGGATTTCGTGTAAAAGTAGATCATCAATCAACCTTTTCTATTTGCACTATGGTAATATATGTTGCACCAATAAAAACTCGCCTTTTTTGTAGATTAACAGTTATTGGCGCTATTAATGTTGTGTAACGTTACACAAATATTCTTTTGGTAGCCTAATCTAATGCGGGTCAACCCTAACCCTAAATTTATAATGTGGGCAAACTCTTACTCTAATTTTTTAAGGCATTAACATAATGCAGGCCAGATTTTTGCAATTTTGTGTAACCTTGGGTTATATTCATGTTGCACCAATAAAAACTCGCCTTTTTTGTAGATTAACAGTTATTCGTGCCATTAATGTCATGTAACGTTACACAAGTCTTTTTTGGTTACTTAATCTAGTAGGCCTGCTAATCTAATTTTAATGCGGCCCAACCCTAACTCTAATTTTATAATGCGGGCCAACCCTTACCCTAATTTTTTAAGGCCTTAAAAAATTAGGGTAAGGGTTGGCCCGAATTATAAAATTAGGGTTAGGGTTGGCCCGCATTATAAAATTAGATTAGCAGGCCTACTAGATTA